>PVHP010009302.1:0-50729 GCA_004024765.1 Zapus hudsonius
TCACCTGCTGCAGACCTAAGTACAAGCTTAATCAAAAATACTTCAGGCTGTGGGGGACATATGTCTTCATTCCAACTACCATGATGTCTTTCTGAGTCTACCTTATTTTGCTTAATAACCTTTTCCAGTTCCAGTCCATTTTTTCCCATTTTGTGAAGAGTCTCTTCACTCTGATAAAGATGTCCTTTCTGTACAGAAACATTTTGGTTTCATGGAATCTATTTTGTCAATTTGGTGGGTTATTTCCTGTGCTATTGGAAGCCTTTTCAGAAAATCTGCACCTATATCTTTAAGTGGTTTCCTTGTGTTTTCCTCTAGCAGTTTCATAGTTTCAAGCCTTCTCTGGGGGTCTGTGATGCATTTGGACTTGATTTTTGTGCAGGGTGAGAATAATACTTCCAGTTTCATTCTTTCACGTGGGAGTGTCCAGTTTCCCCAACATCATGTATTTTAATTCGCACTTGATAATTTGTCTCCTTTATATTTAATGTGATTTCCTTAGTATTTAAATAGGACATTAAAAATCAAAAGTTTTTTTTGAAAACATATACAGAGAAAATTATTCAGCCTGTCGACTGGTCCTGAGTGTGCATTGCTTTGAAGATAGAAAAAATGGCCATATAATTCACCCATATTTTATCACTCAGCTTTATATAAGTTGGGATTACTGAAAATATAATGAATTATGACTTTTGTATATTACCTATCTGATCCTTTGGAGCATATTATTTTTACTTTGAACCTTCAATGTTTATATTTAGTACTTTTTTGCTAAAAAGAGTTTCTAAACTGAGGGAGTAGGGACTAAAATAATAAAACTACAACAAAATCTCTGTCCTTTTTCAGATCTACAAGGACTCCATGTGCTGCCTCAGACAGCTGACTGGTCATCTTTTCCTCCCCAAAAATATCTGTTGACTCTGGGATTCAAAAACAAAGATGATGGGAAATTTCTAGAAAAAATATCCAGTAGGAAGCTCCCAATATTTACAGGTGAATATAACCTTTCCACACAAGCGCAAGACTGGAACTGTATATTCTTCCTCAGGTCTTACACATCACAGTGCCTAGCTTGTAGAGGGGCCTAGTCTCCTGTCCCCACAAGCAAACAAAAAATTGTTATAATGAACTCCTTTTAATTTTTCAAATTTTTGTGAGTTAGTTAACAATACCTAGAATTCTGGTATCAGAAGAGGTTTCTCCTAAGAACACACACAGTCCTGGAGTGCCCACCCCCCAACTCCATCCATTCCATACCAAATACCACCAAACACAAGGCCCATCATAGGCATCAAGAATATTATCATCCTCTACAGACAGACATGCCAACTTAAACACACAAATCTAAAACTTTCAAGCTAGCAGCTTCATATGAGAGAGCATGTGGTGTTTGTCTTTCTGGGCCCGGGCTGCCTCACTCTGGATCATATTTCTCAATTTCACCCATTTTAGCAGCTACTTTGATTTTTCTTTTGTTTCTTAAACTTATAATGTTGAAATTGTTCCTTTCCCTTTTATAAAAATATGGATTAGCAAGATCAATATAAATTATTGGATCAAACCTTTAAAATTGGAAAACCTTTAAAAAGAGACTATTATCATCAATTAGCAAATGTAAAACACAGTTATGCAACAAGACTAGTATATAAATTCAAAAACATAGTCTATGACCACTCCATTCAGTTTGATTACCTGCCAGCATATTAACATCTGCCCCACTCTTTTTTGACATAATTAATCAACAGCTCAGATCTCCTTATATAGTTGAATGGTGTTTAGTAATTCTGGTTAAAATTTTCAGGCCTCAAGAAAATGTTTACATGGAGTCAGACAAAATTCATGACAAGGTTGATTTTATTGTATCTACTGTAACCACATAATTAAGAATTTGTGGGGGGGGCGGTTCTGGTGCTGCATTCTCTGAGGCTTATCATGGTTTTGAGACACATTCAAAGTCAACAGCATGTGCACACTTGAATAATACCTGTGAGAAACAAGACAAGAATCTGACACATTTATGACAACGTGTTTTCACAGCTCAGGAAAAGCATACGCTGTGGAGATGGGTGAATTGTTATAGGTCTTCACTTAGATCTCTCAATCAAGAAATACAACAAAACAAATAAATGACAATTTCTAAAGGGCACTGTCTCCTCTGCCTTTCTCCCCATAGATCTTTCATTGTTACACACATGGTCTAGGGATGGGACTCGCTTCTGTACTAAAGATTTCATATCTGTTAATATTGAGATATCTATTTATAGCTTGCTAAAGAAAGTATTTTTGAAAATGGAAGTCTGAAAAACTAGTATAAAGTTTATTGTTACAATTTCTAGAATGTAAAACTCCCTTCTGTCTGCTGACCAAAGAAGAAACAGTGAGACACATGGAGGCAATGGGGAAGCGAATCTTACCAGTACTGGATTTTATTAGAAGCACCCAATTGAACGTAGGTATATGATTTTTTTTCTTGTCCAATGTACAAACATTAGAGAATTCTAGAAGTATGGAAAGTTTGTGGAGCCAATATTACAAGTAGTGGTGGTTTTTAGAAATATTCACCGAAAATCTCATTTGCAGAACCAAACAAATGTTAGCTGGTTTCATTCCTTTTATATTCTAAAACAGAGCAAAGTGCTATACTTTGCAATTTCAAGTGTTTATTGGGCTAATGTCTCTCGAAAGAGCTTTTCTTTCTTCTTCTTCTTTTTGGTCTCCATGCTTTCCTATTATCCAATTCAAGGTTACAATGAAGTCCTCATTTAAAATCAGTAGCAAAATTTTAGCAGGCACGATGTTTTTCCTGTTTCATGTTTGAACTATTTCGTGCACAAAGCAAGAATTCAGAGCTTTTCCAGCCCATGCCCCCACGCCATGCCGATGAACTAACTGGATGTCACTCTAAACACTGCAGCTGATCCTCAGGCAGACTTCAGGTAAATTATCTACTCCTTCTCTATGGTCCAGGAAAACATGCTTTCTGCACTTTTCCATCTGAAAAAGCCCAAATATTACCTAAAGCATGTGCTTCACTTTTACAAAATTTAAGCCGCTGTACTGTAAGTACATGAGGAGAACTTCTCATTAACAGGCCATAAAGGGTGCAGCTGACCTCACCTTCTCTATTGTTCAAATGGCCGCTAAGTTGGAAATGTGAAAGGCTTTGCTTCTTGTGGCTTTGATTTGATGTTCTCACCTTAGGAAGAGAACCAAGGGGGTCATCACAGGCAGCTACTTAACATCTGTTCAGCAATTTTCCTGCTCAGTGACATCATTCAGCAAGTTAGAATAGCTGTAAAGTGCCTGGTCCATGTATTAGATTTGTAATGCTATGCACTGCCAACACAGAAGTATATTCTTACTGATTTTCCTGCCATCAGCCTCCTCCCTCCCCACAACCTTCTTCCCCTCAGTTATCTCTTCTATGGTCCCATTAATAAACCCATCCTTGTCTTAGTGGGCACTCTGGGTCCAATGAAGGCTCTGATCTCAACTTTTAGAAAGCTACCTTCCTTCTCACTGTATCCCCACATGGCATGGAAGGGGGAAGACAGAGAAAGGAAAACACAAGAGTTCAGACATCTTAGAAAGGTCACTAATCCCTTCACAAAGGCCCAGCCTCATAACACCATCTTGCTCTAATGACCTCTCAGAGGCCTCATCTCCAAAAACCATCATACAGCCTATGAATTGGGGAGTATAATCGATATTTTCCTCATTGATGTGAAGGCATACCTGACCAGAAGCAGTTTAAGAAAGCAAAGGGTTTATTTGAGCTTATGGTTTCAAGGGTATACATTCCATCATGGCAGGAAGATTGAGAAGCCAGACAGTCATATTGCGGCCAGAGTCAGGAAGCAGAGAGAGCCAACAGGAAGTGGGACCAGGCTATAAAATCTCAAGGCCCCCCACCCTGTGACCCACTTCCTCCCAAAGGTTCCACATAGTGCCATCAGCTGGGGACCAAGTGGTCAAATGCATGAGTCTATCAGGGACATTTTACATTGAAACCACCACAGAGAATGACACATTCTGTCTATAATAATAATCTCCTTAGCTGTGCTATAAAGTGTGGGTCCTATTCTTCAGTGTACCCTTTATGACAGCATCTTACACACACACACACACACACACACACACACACACACACACACACACCTATATTTTCATCCATCAGCGCATGGCTTATGTGCTTGAAAATCAGGGCTGTGCGTGCCTTAGCTTGTTACTTGTCCTGGAACTGCCAGCTCAGACCTCATGGTGTGGAAGCAGGCTGAGCCGATCACAGAGTTGTGCACTTTCGCGTGCACACTGCTTTCCTTTTCACCTACCCAAGGGCATCTGATCACTTGGAAATTTACATAAAACTACATCTTCATGCATCTGAAAATGACATTTAAAACCCATAATTAAATGCTGGATACCTACTGTGATGGTTTAATTCAGGTGTCCCCCACACATGAATGCTTGATCCCCAGCTGATGGCAGTTTGGGTAGTGGAACCTTATTGGAGGTGTGTTGTGGTGGGCTTATGGGTGTTATAGCCAGCTTCCCGTAGCCAGTGTTTGGCACACTCTCCTGCTGCTGTGGTCCACCTGATGTTGGCCAGGAGGTGATGTCCACACCTCTGTTCATGCCATTGTTTTCCCTGCCATCATGGAGCTTTGCCTCGAGTCCATAAGCCAACATAAACCCATTCCTCCACAAGCTGCTTTTGTTTGGGTTCTTTGTTGCAGCAAAGAGAAAGCTGACTACAACACGTACCAGTTTAGTCTTGTGTAGAATCGAGCAACAGGAAGGAATTTCAACTTTCCTGTTTCACTTCTGAGAGAAATAACAGCTGGGGAAGATGGTCTCGAGGAGTTTTAAGGATTAAAGTAAGTCTAAACATTCCAAAGACCACAGATATATCCAGACACGGCCACCAGGTTTTGTATTCACCCAGTCAGTGACAGGATTGAATCAAACTGCCCAAAAAGGTAACCTAGCTTAATAAGGCAAGGACTGAGCCAGGGACTAGAAATTATTCTTTTTTTAATCATCTTTATTGTCAATAATTAGATGCATTATACCGACAAATCTTGTGATGGCTGCCCCCAACCCACTGGGGGCACGCCTCAGTGGGCATATTGGATCAGTCCATGGGGTGTGGGTTATGAATTGCACAGGAGGTAGCCAGTTTTTTTTCTCCCTTTGTGTGTTGTTGCTGAGGGGGGCAATGTCTCTGATATTCTCCCCCACCATGGCTCTTACAATCTTTTTGCCCCCTCTTCCACTCAGTTCCATAAGTCATGGTGGGTGAGTATTAAGTCTGCTTTATTGTTGAGGTCTCTGGACCTCTGCTTTGGGTTGTGTTAGATATCATTGGTGTCTGTCTCCATTGACCTCTCCTGGGTTATTTAACTTGCTGTGGTGATATGTCTATTGTTCTATCTCACCACTTTCTCATAGGTTTCGTTTGGGCCCTATATGATAGGCCAGGGGTGGTTCATTTCTTGCCAGGATGTCAGCCATCATCCCATGTCTTATTGGCAGAACTGGGTTGTCCACAGGTCTCTCACTGCCTTCTGAAAAATACAAACAGAATCTCCATGGGAGAGTGAGATCGGTGTAGGTTAAATGAGACAAACATTGCAAATTTTGCAGTATTCTAATGGTGTAGCCTCTCTGTAGTTCTCTGATAGTAGAAATTTCCCCTTGGAGCCTGGATTCCTGATCCCCCATAAGATTTTGCCATGGATCTCAGTTCCAGTTAAGTGTTCCTTGTCACTGAGCAGATTTCTTAGCCAATCAGTAAGCCATTAATTACCCACATAGGTTTAATGCCACTATTGCACAGGTGAGCACTTCTTGACTTGCTGGTCTCTTCTATATAGCAGTGTGTTCAGCATTCACGTGGTGTCAGTCTGTATAGTATAACAGTGGTCTCTGCTTTCTCCAAGTATCACTGACCAGTTTCCCCTGGCAGCTCATGCTACACCTTCCAATGCTACACATGCTACCATCTGGGAGCTGCTTACCATTCTGGTTCTAGCAGGATCTCTTTATGTTGTGTGACAATACTCTGTGATTTCTTCAGCAATAGGGTCTTTAAAAAAAGTTAAGTATTCAAGGTATTCAAGAGCTTTGGCAAAAGCCTGTCTTGTGTTGGGGACCTGTGGGTCTGTTTGTTCAACAGCTCGGTGTGGGAAGGAACCAATAACTGGGACAGGGAGTTGTAGGCCTGAGCAATTTTTCTTGGAGTTATGCTTCCTCCCGTTCTATTCATGGGCCCTTCTTACCCACATGACCCAAGCAGCTCTCAATGGAATGTTCAAGTTCCTACTGGTTATGTGTGTTTTTCTGCTCAGATATGAAGAGCCATACACTTGATTTTGTAGGCACTGCATCATCCTAATTTTTTTCTAGTTAGTGGCACTCACCTCCATGGACATTCGCCCAAGGCTGCCCTCTGCCTATGTAAGCGGACAGCAAGTCACTGAGACCCCAAGCTGAGTGTTCTTTTTCATAAAATGGGCTAATATCTTCCAGGATTGCCTCACGGAGCTGGAGTGACACCAGAAACACATAAGCCACTTGGAAGCACTTTGCGAGCACTCAGAGCTATAAAAACTTTATTTATAGCCAGGCGTGGTGGCGCATGCCTTTAATCCCAGCACTTCGGAGACAGAGGTAGGAGGATTGCCATGAGTTCAAGGCCACTCTGA
The DNA here is from genome assembly GCA_004024765.1 of Zapus hudsonius. NCBI lineage: Eukaryota > Metazoa > Chordata > Mammalia > Rodentia > Dipodidae > Zapus > Zapus hudsonius. The sequence goes on from PVHP010009302.1 coordinate 6,708, forward strand.
GACTACATACTGAATTCCAGTTCGGCCTGGACTAGAGTGAGACCCTACCTGGAAAAACCAAAACAAAAATAAAAAACCCACTTTATATTGCTTTCAATTTGCTCTGACAAAAGGGCTGTTTCATAGATCTTTTCCTTTCACATGCTCTGGTCTTTGAAATTACCTATTGTTCTTCTGATATGAAGATATCTGTAGCATCCTATAGATTTCAAAGTCTCTTCCTCAGCCCACTTTCCTTAGATCACTGGCTTGCTCAGATCTCATGCAGGCAGGAATACGGGTGCCATCTCCAGCCACAGCACAGATCTACTGCCCACAGTAGGGCTGATCTCAGTGACCACAGGCTTTGGCCATGACCTAATCAGCCTCCCACGTATTGGTAGAAAAGAACCAGAATCCAAAACACTTCCATTTAGAACACAGGGACCATGCCTGAGTCAATAAATTGATCCTGAAGAAATTGAGATTTTTTTTTTCAGTCATCCTTAATACATTGGCTGAGATATAACTTTACTTGTTCACAAAGACAGAGTCTCTACTTGGAATATCCACAGTTTCATCTAGGCCTAAGAGCTAAAGAATATACTTTGTGTTGTGTATGTTCAGAAATTTTTTAACTGGTTGTGACAGTGTTCCTTAATGGAAATTGCTTTGGAATATGAAAATAAAAATGCATTAAAACTTGAGCACTTGTGGGCTAGGGAAATGGTCCAGTGTTTAAATGCACTTACTTGCAAAGCCTGCCACCTTGGGTTCAATTCCCCACTACCCATGTAATGACAGATGCACAAAATGGCACATGCATCTGGAGTTCATTTGTAGTGGCTGGAGGCCCTGATGCACCCTTTCACCAATAAATAAATATTTTTTTACAGGACCTTGAGCATTTGGGCTAGGAAGATGGCTCAGCAGCTAAGATCTCTGGCCACTCAAACATGAAGGTCTTCCTGGCCAAAGACTGCAACTTTGACTCCCCAGAACCCACACAGAAAGCTGGGGTTGGCCACACCCCTGTAAGACAAGTCCATAAGAGATGAGTGAGGGGATAGAGACTGACCGACAGCAACTCCAGTTTGAGGGAGACCCTATCTCCTAGGAAGCACACGGATGCGTGATAACATGGCATCCAACATTCTTCTCTGGCTTCTGTCTGCATGCTCATGGAGCAGGCACGTCTGCACACACACACACATTGCATAAGCCACACATCACACACCACGCCATTACACATAACACACATGTGTGCATGCAAAGCTGATAAAAAGCTTTAGCATTCATAACTGCAGGAGACCCAGATGCCGAACAACACTATGACCAGAATCTACTGTACGATTTGACAATACACTAAATTACAACAGGGGATTTTTGTCACTGGCTGCTCTAATTTTGCATTTTCTTCTACTAAAATAAAGGAGACATATCTTTGATCACCACAAAATAATATGGAAGAAATAAAATACTAATTTATCTTCCACAGAATCATATTAAATACAAAGCAGGTAATTTTTTTTTCCTAAAGCTAACAGATCACTCTTCCTTCTAAATCCCTGCCATGTACCATAACCAAGAGATGTTCTTAACCCAAACATTTTCTAAGCCAATACAGTGTAGCCCAGGCTATTCAAAAGCTGCTGGTGGCACTCAGAAGAGTCCCATTTTGGAACTTGGTGTCAGGAGAGACCTGCATATTAAGCTGTGCAATGTAAAAGAACATCTTTCCCCCTCACATTATCTCATTTAACTCTCACAACTTGTTAACATGTGTCACTTTCCTTTTCCCAGTGAAGAAGCTGTGGGTTGGAGTGGAAATAGAGGCACACAGCTTAGGAATTAGGAGCTAGAATTCAAAATCAGAACTGGAGCATATTGTTCTGGTATTTTTTCACTAAGACATTTTACATGGATATGAAATAGAAGTGTCATCTTTCCTGGAGACAAAACAGAAATAAAACAACATGCAAATGACTCTACTGGATTCAGTTTTTCAAATGGACCTTTAAGGTCAAACAAATCAGACTCAGAAAACTACTTGTGTTGGGGTTCCAGCAATGGTTCAGTCAATAAAGCGTTTGCCACCCAGATGTGCAGGCCTAGTTTGGATCCCCAGCACCCATAGAAATGCTGGGCACAGAGGTATGTGCCTGTAATCCCAACACTCAGGAGGTGGAGACAGGCAAATCCCCTGCTCAAGCTAGACTTGCCAAAAACACGTGTATACTACACATATATGTGCACACACATCACATCAAAAGCCCTCCAAAGAAACATGAATTTTCACCTCCTGCCTTCACAATGGTGAGGAAGATAGAAGACTCTTGTTCTGAGGGAAGTTTCTCTGCTTCAGACAGTGATTTCTTTAATAATATGACACAAGTTTGTCTAATTGTATTTATTGGAGGGGTGTGTGTGTGTGTGTGTCTGTGTGTGTGCTCATGTGTGTGAGTACAGACACACATGTGTGCGGAGGTCAGAGGACAACGTGGAGTGTCAGTCTTCCCTGTCCACCTTATTTGTGGCAGGGTCTCTCATTGCTCTCTTTTCTGTTCACCAGGAAGCTGGTCAGAAAGCTTCTAGGAAATTCTCCCATCTCCCCTTCCTTTCTTGCTGTAGGCACTGGGGTTGCAGAAGTCCATGACAGCTTCTGGCTTTGGCATGGAGTCTGGGGATCTGGACTCAAGAACTCAGTGGTGCAGCAAGTGCTTTATCCACTGAGCCTTCTCTGAAGCCCCTTATTGATCTTTACAGGTGGCTTTTCTAGGCACACCCCACTGGCAAACAAGGATGGCTCTGGTATTTTATGAATTTGTGGTTCTTATGTTCCACCATGGTCCTGGTGGCTTGCATCCCTACAGAACACCAAGCTCGGTCAGGACAGGCAGCATCCTTGCTGTGATGTGTGATGGTCTGTTTTCTCTTCTCTGGACATGAGCCCTAGTGACCTCATATTGCTGCTGGATGCACTCTGCTTTTTCATTCATGAACCTCATTGGCTGTTGTCAGTTTCAGCACCCCTGCCCCAAACATGTACCGGAGTACCGTGCTTCCTGGGCCAAATGTGTTTTTTAACATTTTCATTGGCTTAAATATATATATATATATATAAACACAACAATATGCTCAGTATTATAGGTTATTAGATAAAGCCATTGAAACCAGGATGAAATTCCCTTTTATGAATTAAATATTCTCCCTCCCATGACTCTTACATTCTTTCCACCCCCTCTTCCACAATTTTCTCTGAGTCATAGTGGGTGAGTTTAAATTTTACATAATTATTAGGTTTTTAATAATCTCTAAATTTGTGTTTTGGACAATTTTGGGCACCCTTGGTGTCTATCTCCATTATCCTTCCCTAGATTGTCTGCCTTGCTGTGGGAATAGCTCTTTTGCTCCTCATCTCACTTCCTTAGAGGTTGCATTAGGGCTCTAAGTGATGTGTTTGAGGTGGATTGTCTCCTGCATGGGTGTCCCTGTCAAATCAGGTCCATTTGGTGGAGTTCGGTTGTCCTCAGTTCTCATTGCTTTCTGAAAGATACAAACAGAGTCTCCAGCCAAGAGTGAGATTATTACTGGTCAATTGAGACAAATATTGCTAGGTTGGTGAGCGTTTGGAGGGTGTAGCCTTTCTGAGGACCAATGGTTAGTGAGGACTTCCCCACATAGATGGGGTTTTTGGTCCCCATTCAAGGTTGCCTTGGATCCCCGTACCAGTCAGGGGTTCCCTGCCTCTGAGCGGATCTCATAGCCAATTAGCCAGCTTTTGATTACCCACCTAGGTTGGGCGCCACTATTGCACAGATGGGCACTTCTTGACTTGCTTGTCTGTGCCATATAGCAGTGTGTTCTGAACTCTCAGGCTGTCAGTCGGTGTAGCTTGAAGATGCCTCCTGCTCTCTCAGAGTAGCATTGGTCTGGTTCCCCTGGCAGCTTGTGCAATACCTTCCTGCATTACCCAGGCTAACCTTCTGGGAGCTGATTTCATTTCCAGATTCAGCAGGGTCTCTCAGTGTTGTGTGATACTGGGCTAAATGTTTACAAGTTAAAATAACAAAATATTTTGCCATGCATAAAGCTCCTTCACAGGGTGACTTGCCAAAAAAAACCTAACTAACCATGACTTTAATCCCTCCTTAATTTTGCTTTTAGCGTCTTCCAATTGGAGCATAAGAAATGTTTACATATGCACATTTGAAATGGACAGTAATATGTGCTTCCTACCTCTGCCCCAGCCTCTTGCAATGAATGTTTCTATATGTTATGCCAAATGGAAATAGACTGCAGACACTTGGGCTCTTCCTTTCTGAAGCATTACATAATGCCACTTATTTACTCAGCATTTCCCCATAACTGCTGCTAAATCTTGGGCAATTTTCCGACTGAAGCCTTCATTTGAGCTTGCTATTTGCCTAACCTTCATTGCACCCAGGTGAGGTTTTAGCTTCAGTCTTGGCCACTTTATTGCACTCTCTCTGGCAGCTAAGGAACCTTTAGATGGCTCCTGAAAACTCACTGGGAGAGAAAGGGATTCCGATTTAGCCTTTGCTACCACTAGATGTTTAAGCTAATCCATTCATCCTTCATTTTTTCCTTTGCTTTCTTAAAGCAGCAGCATTCAGGCATACCCACGGGCATCAGACCTTGGTGGGCATCTTTTTCACCTGGTCCTTCAGAAACCTTTAGCTTGCATATGTAAAATATTCATCTCCAGCTCCCTGACTACTAACCCTGCTCTCAGCTTCAGGGAAGGGTGGATTAACATCAGTAGTCAGTTCTGTTCTTGCCTTGTATCTTATTCATATAGAGCGCTTCCTGTTTTGTTATGCATCCAACAATCAGGCTAACAAAGCCCTGTTGCCCTCCCTGCTTTTATTTTCCTGATGTTTTGGAAAATTACACTAATAGGACCACGTTCGCAAGCAAGCTGCACTTGTTTCTGGTCTTTGGAGTTGAGTCACTATACCACTTTCTGACAACTAGCCCCATTGTTTCTTGTAGAGAAGGACAAAGAAAGCAATTTTTCTTCAGAAAGAAAACAGTTTCTCCTCCAAGTTGCTTTCCTCTACTTGACAGCATGCCATTGTTTAGCTACACATTGAAACTGAATGGTAGGCGAGGCGAGGGATTGCAAATCCACCATTTGGGATCATCATTCCTGGAGGTTTATAGATTTCCACATAAATAACTAATCAAAATGGGTAAATTAGTGAGAACAGAAGGCATCACTTGAATGATACAGACGAGTGTTAAGGAGAAATAAGCAAAAGCAAGGCACTGGTATCCACCCTCCATTTCTTTCCCAGATTTGAGAGAAATGTCAGCTTCTAGAGGTTTCTATCAATCAAACCCTGAGCATGACATTTCAGAACACCACTTTCTGATTTCATGCTCAAGTTTATATGAACTTGACTAGGCTAGTTTCTAGCAACTGTTTCTCTTTACAGAAATTTTTTCCTTTAGAAACAGAAATGATAGGCTGGCTTTCAAGAGACTGTTTCATAAGGATTTACATGCTAGACTAGCCCCGATCACATGCTGAGCTGGAAGAAAGTGGCGTGCTCCTAAACTTGTGTTCCATATATTTGAATATTTCAGGAGGAACCTAACAGAATTTGTGGTTCTAGGGACAGATAGATACAGCGATTCACTGAGAGAAGCCAGGACTGTGTTAGGTGCTGAGTTCCAAGCAATCCTGAAGATACTGATCCAGCTGACTAGAAGTCCTGCCATAAAAGGTGGTGCTCACCCTGTCATAGAAAGGAATGGTCACTCTGTCATAGGGGGTCATCCTGTCATAGAGGATAGTGGTCATCCTATCATAGAGAGTGGTGGTCATCTTGTCATAAAGGGTGGTGGTCACCCTGCCATGAAGATTGTAGTTACCAGCCTAGCCCTTCTGAACATCAGTTTGTGAACCGAAGTTACCACACCCTGTCCTCATGAGACTTCCCATCTCTCAGCATGCTCCAAACACAGCAGACATCCAAGGCTTTGATTTTGTGTGCCCCCTTGTGCCAGAGTACCCATTCCTAAAGATGGACATGAGATTTGTAATAAGCCTTATCTCTCCTAGCAAGCATTACAATGTCTTAAACTTAAGGAAGGTATTGTCTGTGGACAACGGAAGCAAATAAATAAGAGACCTTAATCTAAGCTGTCCCATATTCATGAAGCTCGATTTCAAAAGATTCATGGGAGGACAGGGAACCTTACAAGGGAGAAAAGTAGTCATTTTCAAGATGATCACATCAGTTGTTGAAATGGTCCTCGGAACTGCAGTAGATGGCTCCAGGAAGAGGACCCAGTGCATAAATCTTTCAATGAGAGAGAAGAAAGCAAAGCTTTTTATTCAACTTTAGTCAAGATTATCTTTATACAAAAAGATATGCAATTAAAAAGATTGCTCAGTAGTTAAAGGTACTTGCTTGGAAAGCCTTCAGGCCCAAGTTCAAGTCCCAAGCCCCCCCACATAAGCTGCACACAAAAAGTGACACAGGCAACTAGTGTTCATTTGTCATGACCTTGGTGTGCCCATGTGCACATAGTCACACATATGCAAATTAATTATTAAAAAAACAAGATAGTAGGAAACTCTCAGTGCGTGTGATGCACTGATGACGTCACCTTTAAGGGACACAGCCCCATGAATTGGCAGCTGGGGAGCACCAGTACAATTTCAGCCCTAGCTTTTCCATCAACCTTGATCGATCTCTTAACTCGGGACACCCAGTGAACCCACCCATCACAACAGTCCTGCAGAGAGCTATATTTCGAATATGCACACCCACTGGAGAAAATGCACTATTTCTGAAGCGATAGAAACATACTCTTACTGGATACCCTTGGCTTCAGAAGGTGTAAATGTATCATGCCAAGCCCTGACTTCAGCCCCCAAGAGGAGATCTGTTTCTGTGGCCTTGTCCTGAAACCCATTTTTTTTTCTGCCATGCCAGGGGAATCTGCAGGCATGCTTGGGTGTGCTGGAGAAGTTGCAGTATGCCAGTCTCCTCAGCCAGCTGCAGAGAGTGAAGGAGCAGTCCCAGGTACTCAATCAAGCCATGGCAGAGCTGGCAACCATCCCATACCTGCAGGACATCAGTCAGCAGGAGGCGGAATTGGTAAGTATTTGTTTCTCTTTGTTTAAGGCTTTTGAAGGCCCTGAGCCAACAGGAGAGTGACAGGGTCTGGAAATGTTTGTGTAATAAATATGGTCTGAAGGAAAACTTCCAACCTGAAGGGAGAAACTAGAAAATGAGGCAGTCGGGGAGTCCTGGGTTTATTTGACCATACTGACTAGTTTCCATCATTTCTTTTTATAACAAGAACTTTATAATGTATAAAAGGGAAAGCGCTGACAGTTGACATTAAATATGGAGCTTTTTGTTCAATATAAAACAAAATTTTAAGAGTTTTTCCTAAATTCTAAAAGGATAATGTATGATTCTCTGCTATGGAAAGGGGAGGGGAGAAAAGAGATATCCATCCGTATAGATAAGCAGCCTTACAGGCTAGAGACTAAGTGCACCTCCTGTGCAAACATGAGAGCCTAAGCAGGCCTGAAGCCACCTGAGTATGAATCTCCAAAACCCACATAACCAACAAGGTAAGACCACAAAGGGAAGTACCCCTCCCCCAGGCTCACAAGAGCAATGAGATCCAGTATCAGTAAGACTCTGGCTCAAACAAGAATAAGTTGAAGATATGGCTGCAGGGGTACATACATGTATATATACCACACACACAAGCAAAAAAAAGGAGAAAGAAAAACTGCCCCTACAAAATTGTCTTTATAGTTGGAAGTTTTAATCACCTCTAGTATTGAGGCAGGATTTGGGGGTTCAAGGAGGGGGCTGTAAATCCCCAACTTTTGGGTCCTTATCCTATTTTAGCAAAGAATTGATAAAATGGACTCTGAGAAGGATAAATTATGAATTATCAAATTATTTAGGAAGAAATCATGAGTTATGAGGTTTATTGTGGGGGGGGGGCAAATTAAAATCCAGGGAGAAGCCTAGCTGAAACACAAACCAGAGAAGAATGTGCCTTCTTGCAGGACTTGAAAGGGAAAAGAGAAAAAGAGAGGCTCTCTATTACAGAGGAATCTCAGTGGGAGGGGTGAAAGGTCTCTGGAGGGGGCACATGTACCCATATGTGGAAAGCAAGGCATAAGAAGCAAAAGATCCCTTGACATAAAAGACCAGAGAGGATTAAGAAATAGTGAAAATTGTGAAAGATGCAGAACTAAAAAAAAACATATATGTAATCAAAGTGAAAAAAACAGCCCCAAAGCAAGACACAGAACCAGGCAAGTAGGAAAATACCCAGCCCAGAGACAGACTTACATGCAAGCTCAGGCGAGGTCACAGGAAAGAGAACGGGTCGTGTGGGTTACCTCCTCCTTTATAGGATCAAACATCCAGTTAGGGTGAGCCTTGTTATCAGACTCAGGGGTGTAAGGGGAGACCTGGTTGGCTTGTGGACTCACTGAGGAAGAAGCAGGAAGTTCCTGCTGCGAGTGTCACTAGATGCCATCTTGGATGAGTTGGATCAGATACAAGTTCCAGTTTTGCCAGGGTGGGTAGAATGGCATCCTTGACTAACTACCTGTAAAAAGCTACCTTATTCCTGTTTCTCCTTCATTGTATTACCATGCATTGGCAGTGCCAACACGCGCACACAGAACAACACACACAAATGGTATTTAAATAAATCAATTACATATTGGGTTGTTTTTGAAGAAAACTGTTATTTTGTAAAAATAACTACAGGTTGTCTTAAGGGAATTCAGAAAATCAGACATTTCGGTGTTATATAGACCCAGTCAAAAACTACTTAAAGAAATAGCTAAGTCTTCAAATAGATGTGTATACTATAATTATAATTAATATTGGAAATTACAGCACTTCATTTGAAAAATAATTACTGAACCATATGCCTTCCATTCGAGAAAAGGTATGGAGATCCTAATGTGTTGTAGGGAATGACTCTTTACTTTAAAACTTTAATTGAGAGCAGCTAAAACTAATTATAGACCTGAATTGAATTCACATCCCTAGAATGAGAAGCCCAACCCGATTACCTGTAATTCTCAGATAACTAAAGGAACCCTCACTCTTTGAGCTTTGACAGATTCAACCAAGAGATGAGCTGCCCACATTTATAATGTTCATTCTCGACTTGTTAAAAGTACATTAAGTAAATACTGATATTCACAGTAAGCACATGAAATGGTCTGTCTGGCCAAATAATAAAACTATGCATACTAAAGATGAAAACCACGAAGTAAGCCTATTAATCAAAGAATTACTAAGTCAAAACCGGCAATAATACTTTCTAACCCTTTCTGGCAGTGTGCAGAAGAATGAATGCCTTCTAAAAGGCCATGTGTTTATCCTGCCACTCATAAGGCATTCTGCAGTGTAGTAAGTACAGAGCTTTCAAAGTGCACATTACAGCCAATTTGAGATGATTAATGCTCCTCTGAGATAAGAAGCAGCAAAGAAAATGTTAATTTAGGAAGCCAGGGAAGTGTTGATCCTGTGCTGAAAAGCACACTCAAGGTTTAAATGAAATATACAAGGGAGTTCTCCACACTTAAGTCTTTTTAAACATAACATCTATGGGAATCCCCACCCTTTGTCCCTTGAAATACTTATACACAAATTAACACAAAGCACTATTTATTGACATTCCTTCCAAACACAATTTTTTTCAGTATCTGAAACATTAAAAACAATCAGATTTCAAGGGATAGTTTTATAATTTATATGCCCAACAGATAAGGGGAAAAAAACAGAACTAGAGAGCTTTGTGCAAGGCAGATATTTGAACAATATGTATCTTCCAAGATTTCATCCCCTTAAGTGCTAGATTTTCCTTTAGAACATCAGAGCACAGGTTAGCCTAGAAAATAAATCCTAGTATGAGTTCTATGGCTCTCTGTAAGCAGCGACCGCTCAAGTGCTCAGGGGCAGATACTTGCTCAAGAACCCTGCTCTTGGGCTGGAGAGATGGCTCAGCGGTTAAGGCACTTGCCTACGATGCCTAAGGCCTGGAGTTCAATTCCCCAGGTCCCACATAAGCCAGACCCACAAGGTGGTAGCCTTGGTGCCTCTCTCTCTCTCTCTCTCTCTCTCTCTCTCTCTCTCTCTGTATATCTATCTCTGCTTGAAAATGAATAAATAAATTTTTTTAATTAAAAAAAAGAACCCTGCTCTCTGCCTTCCTACTTAAGTGCCACGGTACCTAAAAGCCCAGAAAGATAATCTAAGGGTTCATACTTTCGGTGGCATGGTGAATGGAACTAGAATTTTTAAGAGCATTTTTAAATTATCACCTGGTCTGATACGGCCACATACACATCATGTATTTTTTTTTCTTATTTCCTGAGATAGTGTCCTTCTATATAAGCTCAGGCTGGCCTCAAACTCCTGATTCACCTTCCTCAAAGTCGGAAATGTCAGAATTACAGGCTTCTCAAGTTATTTTCAATTGGAATGTGGCAGATGGGATTTTGGTGGGCAAAGTGTGCTATTTCAGTGAGACCTAAAAAAAGGGGGGGAGTTTATTTCAATTTTTTAACAAATAGTAAAAGAGTAAATGAGCGAGATTCTTTAAGAGGGAATAAAACAGCACAATTTTCATATTTTCCTCTGGAGAGCTTTTGCGGGATGCCTGGAATTATGATACATTAGCCTCAGGAGAAAATACTAAAATGCGCTCATGTACTACATGCCATTTCCTGAGAGAATTAACCACCGCCTTCATTCTTTACAACCCAAATCTGTTTTTAACAAAACATCACCACTTCCTCCATTAAAACCTATATGTCTCCTACAAATTTTCAAGAGGAATCTCTTCATTGTTGGAGTATTTTATATCTGCAGCAATACTCGGTAATGACTGACGCGGAGCTGAGGTGGTGGTGTTCATTGTGGGCGAGATGAGTAATAAAACCATCAGCGTACAAATGATTTTTTAATTAGGTTTTAATCTGTGTATTTAGGGAAGTTATTTCTGTGTGAATGCCACACTGATAATTTTTATCTCGGTGCCACAGCTGCAGTCACTAATGGCAGATGCCATGGACACCCTTGAAGGAAGAAGGAGCGATAAAGAACGTGTGTGGAATACAATGCAAAAGGTAAAACTTGGAGCTGAAGGGAAGAGATACATTATCCTCAAAGAAAATATCTACCTCGGGTCAAATCTGTTTAGAAGATAAAAAGAAAATGAAAGTTCTCCAGGTTGTTTTGCTGTCTGGTTTCTCTGTGAAGGGAATTCAGAGAGAGAGACAGAGAGAGAGAGAGAGAGAGAGAGAGAGAGAGAGAGAGAGAGAGAGAGAGAGAGAGAGAGAGAGAGAGAGAGAGAGAGAACACGAGAAAACTCTGGAAATGTAACCAAAATCAACAAGGGACTTACTGAATCTCCCTTAGGTCTGTCTCCCTGCCAGCTGACTGTGGTCACATGTCCCCTGGTTCTTTGTCATGGTCACGTTCATTTTCTTTTTTTTTTAATATTTTATTTATTCATTTTCAAGCAGAGAGAGCGAGAGAGAGAGAGAGAGAGAGAGGGTCTGGCTTATGTGGGACCTGGGGAATTGAACCCAGGGCCTTAGGCACTAGAGTCTTAACCGCTGAGCCATTCTCCAGCCCACGTTCATGTTCATATGCATTTGAAATGACCTGCTTCTGCATTATCTCTAACATCACGTGATGGCCTTCTCCTCGGTATTTTAATCCACCCTTCGGAATAAGGCTAGAATATTTAGGAGGACAGAGGGTAGAAGCAGAGGAGCAGGTCTTCACTGGTCCCTGAGGTGTAAAGGCCTGTGTGACACCATAGGACCATCTACAGCTAAGAGGTGGTGATGCTGGGTCTCCTGCCCACCTCCACGAGGGAGTTCTGATCCCTCCACTGCCCATTTGGTCTCCTCCCATCACTTCCAGCTCCCAAGATAGAGCTGTGGTCAGGAGATGTGAGTAGAACAAAGTAAGCAAAGAAACCTTGTGCTTGGGAGGTCATGAGCAGGCCTGAGGGATCCTGGTGCTTCTGAGGAAACATTTGTCTTCTGAAATCAGCTGAGAGCTACTGGGGTGCACGTGGAAGACAGAAACCAATGCAATTCTCAGATATGTGTTGAGTATCTCGAAGGGATACTAGGTGTTAGGGATATCATGCTGGGTAGAACAGGCACGGCCCCTGTCCATGTGGGCGGGCTGTGCCTCTGGACAGCGCTTTTTCAGTTTAGCTAAAATGACAGACAAAGGCAGATGTCCCATGACCTGTGGAAACAGACAGCAGGGAATCGCCTGGTGTCAGAAAGACACCTCTGTGGATGTGGCATTTCTGCAACATTCAGAGAATTAGTGGCAGTTATTCAGAAGGGGGAAGTTTCCAAGCAGAAGGAGCCAGTTTATACCAAAGTATGCAAAAAAAAAAAAAAGGGCTGGAACATTGAAAACTGACAGAAATGAAGAGGATATTTCAGAATGAAGTACAGATGTAAGAGAAGTCAAGTAGCAGAAGGACTTACAAAATGAGGTAAGGATTTGAGATGTTTTACAGTATACTCATCTAGAAAATAAGTTTTATTTTAACTTATTTATTGTTAATAATTAGATCAATTGTATGAGCAAGTCTTGTGATGGTACCCCCATTTTTCTCTTCCCGGTCCCCAATCCCACTGAGGGTCCTCCTCAGTGGGATTGCTGGACTGGTCCATGGGATAGGGGGTTATGAATTGTACAAGCGTAGCCAGTCATTTTCATTGTGAGTTGTTCTTAATGAGGGCAATGTCTCTGGATATTCTCCCCCGACATGATTCTTACAGTCTTTCTCAGCCCCCTCTTCCATAAAGTTCCCTGAGTCATGGAGGGTGAGTTTTAAGTTTGCTTTACTGTTGAAATCATAAGAGCCTCTGGGTTTCTGCTTTGAGCTATTTTGTGTATCCTCAGGACTGTCTCCGTTACCCTTTCATAAGTTATCTGACTTGCTGTGTAGGTAGATCTCTTGCTCATCTCACCACTTCCTCAAAGGTTTTTGGGGCCCTAGATGATGACTTAGGAGTGGTTCATCTCCTGCCTGGGTGCCAGCCATCATCTCAGGTCCTGTTAGTGGAATTGGGTTGTCCACAGTTCTCACTGCCTTCTGAAAAATACAAACAGAATCTCCAATGGAGAATGCGATCAGTATGGGCTAAATGAGACAAACATTGGTAAATTGGCAAGAGTCTAATGGTGTAGCCTCTCTGTAGATCTCTGGTTAGTGAGAGTTTTCCTTTGGAGTCCAGGTTCTTGGTCTCCATAAGAGTTTGCCATGGATCCCAGTTCTAGTGAAGGGTTCCTTGCCACTGAGCGGATCTCTTAGCCACTCAATAAGCCATTGATTACCTATCTAGATTTAGCAACACTACTGCACAGATGAGCACTTATTGGCTTGCTGGTCTCTGCCATATAGCAGTGTCCTCAGCATTCTCGTAACATCGGACAGTGTTATGTATCAGTGACCTCTGCTTTCTCCAAATATCATTGGCCAGTTTCCCCTGGCAGCTCATGTGGCACCTTCCAGCACTGCACAGGCTATCATCTGGGATCTGGTTACCTTTTTTGATTCAGCAGCATCTCTCAATGTTGTGAGACAGAAGTCTGTGGTACCTTCAGCAATAGGGTCTTATCTTTTGCCTGGGGCAGGTATTCAAGAGCTTTGGCATAAGCCTGACTTATTTTGGGGACCTTGTGGGTCCCTTCAATCAACAGCTCGGTGTGAGAAGTAACCAATGACTGGGACAGAGAGTGATAGGCCAGAGCCTTGGGGTTAGCCTTCCTCCCACCCTCTTCAGGGCCCTTCTTACCAGATGATGCTCCCAGTTTCCTGGAGAGCTTACTGTATGAAAGTAAGGATTTTATGGTATCGATTCATTACTGGGTTATCTTAGTGTACTCCCCCGCACTCCCATTCCCCTCACCCCCTCCAATTCCTTCTATCCTCTTTGTCAGTTTCTCAATTCACCTGTCAGGTTTGCTTATTATTCAAGCTTAACCTGGTTAAGAACTGTAGATTAGGGAGAATATGTAGCATTTGTTCGCTAAGTATGATCTGTTCCAAGTCCGTCCACTTTTCTTTAAATTTCATTTTATCATTTTTCCTTACTGCTGAGTAGAATTCCATAGTGTTTAGGTACCACAACTTTGATATCCATTCATCCAGTGATGGGCATTTGTGTTGATTACAATTCTTAGCTATTATGAATTGAGCCACTACATGGTTGAGCAGATGTCTCTGTCCTGAAGCAAGGAACCTTGAGGGTAGATGCCCAGCAGAGGGATAGTGGGGTCTGCTATTAGCTCTATATCCATCCTGTTCAGGAGCCTCCACACTGCTTTCCATAGTGGTTGAACACTTTATTAAATGATAATTGGCCATTTGTGTTTCCTCCTCTGTGAATTCCCTGTTGAGATCAGTGCCCCATTCTGTGAGAGAGCTGTTTGATTTTTTATTACTTAATTTTTTGAGTTCTTTGTAAGTTCTAGATATTAGACCTCTGTCCATGGTATAGCTGGCAAAAATCATCTCCCAGTTTGATGGGGGTCTATTGGCTCTGAGTATGGTATGTTTGTCTGTACAGAAGTTTTTTAGCTTAATGAGATCCCATTGGTTAAGTGATTGATTGTTGCACTTCCTGGGATACTGAGGCTATATTCAGTATATATTTTTCTCTCCTCCTATCTTGTGGAGAGTTCCCCCAGAAAATATTTTTGAGACACTTTCAGAGCTGTGATGAGAACATATCTAGGGACTGAAGGAGTGTAGAAAGATCAGTTACCAACTGGTGATGATATCTGGGGAGGCATGGTGACATCATGGTCTAGGGTAGTGGGCAGAGAGGAGAGAAATGGACAGACAGAAATGATATTCAGGAAGCCAAGTTTTAGTCTTTGTCCACTGATGGGGTGAGGAAGCGCAAAGAAGACAAAGTTAACAATGATGTCAGTGTATTTGTTCAATGCTTTATTTTCAGTAGCTAGGAAATGGAACCAACCTAGTCCACCAACTAATGAATGGGTAATGATAATAGGGTGCATACATACACAAGTGGTATTTCATTCAGCTGTAAGAAAAATGAAACTTTCAGGACAATGGATGGAATTAGAAAAGATCACATGAAGTGAGGTAACCAAAGGCCAGAAAAAAAAATTGCATGTTCTCTCTCATATGTGGATCCTAACTTTTAATGTTTATATAAAGTAAATAAAGGGATGTGAGAAGAATTAGTAGAGACTATTTCTCAATACAGGAACAAAAGATGATGAGGGAGGAGGGGACACAAGGAAACGTGGACATGTAGTATGAAAATGCAGAGGAGGCTCTGATGGGGGAAGGATGGAAGAAAAAGAGGTGGGAAGGAAAACCAAAAAAAAAACAAAATTTGCTTGAAATGCAAGCTAATAAAACCCGATTATTTGTATGCTAATAAAAAATAAACAGAATGTATATGCTTGAGCAATCAGGCAGGAGATAGAAAGAGACCTGCTGGCATCTTCTACTAAGGAAAGGAACTGTCACAGGGCAGCTTTTCACTAAGAGCATTCACTCCTTTAGAGTGCAGCCAAGAGACAGAAGCCATACCAGATACTGAATGGGAATTTAATACAAGAATGTTTAACTAACTATGAAGTTGTTAATTAGAAAATTGAAAAGGGAACGAAGAAAATAAAGTGCTACCCCAACAAAGTGGAGGATGAAAGAGAAGAGCCCGAAATGTTGAAAACTTAGAAGGACTCTGCTCAATCAAAGCTCACACATTTACTGGAAGGTGTGTGGCTCAGCCACCCTTTGGGTCTCTGAGCTCAGAGGAGAATTCTAGAAGGGCGGGGACACACACAGTAACCCACTGGTGTGGGAAATGGTGGGAAGGCATGGTCATAGAGGAAATTGATAACTTCTGGAGAAACTGGATTCAAGTGGGACTCCAGAAAACCATGTGCTTAGATTGGAAATGGTTTTCTGAAGAGATAGAAGCAAATAGGATGCCAAGAGGAAGGAATAAGGCCCTTCTCTCTCCTCTAGTGCCCCTGTTGACAGACTGACAGCTGGAAAAGCAGAGATGAGGTTTGTAGACCACCAGCCCCAGCATCATCGCTGGCTACAGAAGAGTGACAGACACCACAGAATTTTAATTGGGACAAAAGTATATTCAACTTGGGTGCTGTCAAGATCCCCAAGGGAAAGTATAAAGCCTAAAGTTGCAGGTCAATAATGAAGAGAGGGGCTGAGGAGATTCAAGCTAGAATATCCAAGTTCAAGCCCAGACCATTAAAAAAGCCAAAAGCCGTGGTGGGCTTCTGGAATCCCAGCATGCTGACACTCACTGTGAGATGGGAGGCTGAAACAGGAGAATTTCCCAGAAACTCATGGCAAATGCAGCAAGAAAGATAGGGTTAGAATCCTGAGGGAGAAACCCTGCCTCAAATGAAGTGGTTAAGCGAGAACCAACCCAAGGTTCTCCTCTGACTTCCAGACACTCACGTGCACACACACCCATGCACATGCACTTGCAGAAACACATGAAAATAAATAATCAATAAAATGTAAAAGACTGAGATGGAGGAAGAAGAGGGGGTAGAGATTTATTAATCATTCATCAATTGATATTAAGCAAAATCATTAAATTAGGTGCTGCAGCCAGTAGTGTGTAAAGATGAAAGAGCCTGGAAGCAAACTGGAGGAGAAACCTACACGGGAGTGTTGGGGCTTGCAGAAAGAATTGGAGCTGGAAGTTAACCAAGTCCAATGCTGGAATGAAGCCATATAACCATACAGTTCTGTTGGCTATAAAAGTAACTGTTTAGAAGAGGAATCAGCAAACTCCAAGTATGCCACCTGTTTTATATGCGCTGACAAACACACCATCATTTACATACTGTCTGTGACCACTTGACCACGTCGAGTTGCCGCCACTATAATAATTCACAAAGTCAAAATATCTATTATCTGACTTTATAGAAAAATAAAGTTGCTATATCTGGATTATAGTATTACCCTTCCCAAAATATTTGCATTTATGTAGTAAATGTTTATACTTAGAAATCTAAGTCATAATAGAGAAACATTCAATTCTGGGACCCAGCAGGAAAAGTGGAAGAGAGAATGACATCTGTCTAGAACTTTAAACAACTACTTTGTGTACCTCACTCTAAGCTAATGTTTCTGAAGCTGTGTTCATAGTAGCTCGTAGCCTGTGGCTCCTTGCTTTGTCTCTGTTTCAGTTTTCTATTGCTGTGTAACAAACCTCAGGGAGATAGATGTTCATAAGGTTCTTACTGCTTTCTGCCAGCTTCTGTGGCAAGAAGTGATGCCCAGCCTCTGCTCTACCATCCTTTCCCTGCGGCAATGAAACTTGCCTCCAGACTGTAAGCCAAAATAACCTCTTCCTCCCATCAGCTGCTTCTGGTAGATGTTTTGTCCCAACAACAGGAAGGTAATTACCACAGTGGTTCTTGCATGCTTTCTCTCACACGGTTCACTCAAATGGCTTCTGTGTGTAGGATGGCATATAAGAACTCACCAAGACTGCTTGTTCCCGCAGTGGACATTGACACCACTCAGCTGAAGCAGTTGGCTGGAATGCCAACCTGTGGCCTTTCCATGTGACGTAAGCTTCCAAACAGCCTCACAGCAGGGTTTCAAGAGGAACTGCTCTTACAGCTCAGCCTGAGAACAGGCATAGCCACTCCTGGCTTTTTCTGTGGTTCTAAGTAGTCCCAGAGCAGCCTAGAACACAGAGGCACAGAGAAGGCTATGGGATGCCTGGCAAGAAATGTAAGAGAACGAGATAGTGGTGACCATCTTGGACACAGTCACTACAGAAGAATGGTTCTGGGTTCAAAGCTGAAAAACATACCTTCAAGCAAGCAGGAGTCATGAGGACAGTTCAGTCAAGGCCTCCCAGGCTTCCAAGAGTGCAATGCAGGCAAGCCTCCCACCCAACCACTGGGTGTCTAGGAAGACTCACTGGTGAACAGCCAATCTTTCCAAATTAAAAGGCCGGGTAATGATCATAGCTTAGTAAATGGAAGCTCTTGAGAGGTCTTTAGGAAGATGTGAATGGGAAGGAACAGGGTGCCAAATTTTTCCCAGGGGCTTTTAATTTGGTTAATGTGACTCCACAAAGGATGATCGTATCACTTTCAGACAATTCCAGTAGCAAGTAAGTAATTTCCTTTTACTGCTACCGACTTAATTTGTGTGTGCTGAAAAAAATAATTAAAAAAAAAACCTAATTGTACAAGCTACGCTATGTTCTGAGCTCACTGGAAGTTGATATCGGCATCACCACCTCTGAGATCTGTTATCTGTAATAGAAACAGCTGTTGTACCTAATGAAAACACTGGAAATTTTCATCTGAAGCAGCAGAATTATAGCCGAAGCTGCTACTTCAACATAGTGAAGGGGCCTGTCAGCATCCCCATTACCTCGCACAATTTTCTGGGCTCCACATTGTGATAGGTCTATTAAAAAAAAAAAACTATCACTATGAGAACTGATTCACAAAAGCTGACCTCCTGCCTACACTTTTGTCTTTTCTGAAGTTTCTCAAGGAACCCAGAAACCATGGTGCTATGCCCTGCACTCATCAGAATTAAAATCTGTTCTTTATAGAAATGTAGGGGAGTGGTTGTTTGGGTTCGGATTTGCTGACTATTTCCTTTCTAGTAATTAACTCAAGAAGGATATACTGATGTTGGTGTAGCTACGCAGATACAAAAATAGGTGAGTTGCATTTGAATTTTTAAAAGTAAGGTTCATGTCTCTGTGTGGGCAAGGCCCATCCACAACATGATTAAGGATACCACACTGTGTTTAGTTGCCTCCTATAACAAAAATACCTGGAAGCACACCTTGTGAGCATCTCACGGCTCCCATTGACGACTTCTTCATTCATGTGCTCAGAGAAATGCTTACTGGGCTTCTCTTCTATGCCAAACACTGTCCTGACCACTGGACACATAGCCATGCAAAAGCAGTGCCTCCTACCATTTGCATCATAACAAAATAAGCAGTACCTAAAATTATAGAATCTTTCATGCGGTAACAAATGCCACCAGGAAAAAGTGGAAAATGCCAAATAAGGGTCAAACCATGCAGGAATGTGGTGGAAATTGTTGTAAGTACAGGAAATGGCAAG
Organism: Zapus hudsonius; assembly: GCA_004024765.1. Classification (NCBI taxonomy): domain Eukaryota; kingdom Metazoa; phylum Chordata; class Mammalia; order Rodentia; family Dipodidae; genus Zapus; species Zapus hudsonius. The sequence goes on from PVHP010009302.1 coordinate 25,892, forward strand.
TGCGAAGTCCTGAGGTGGAGTGTGGACCACGAGGATGGTCTAGTGATTGTAGTGTAATGAACCAGAGTCATGAGAGATGAAGTGAGGCACTGGGATAGCTCAGCGGGTAAAGCACTTGCCACGCAAGCATGAGACCAGAATTTGGATCCCCAACACCCACATAAATGCCAGAAGGTCATAGCAGCCCCCTGTAATCGCAGTGCTCAGGAAGCAGGGGTAACCTGGAGACCTAGAGCAGCTAAGTCAGCCAGCTCCAGGCTCATGTGAGACACCCTGCCTCATTAAAAATAGAAAGGGATCAAGGAAGACACCAATGTCAACTCCTGACCTGCGCACACACACACACACACACACATATGTACACACGCATGCCCCCACACACATGAATGCACGTTGCGTGCACACACAAAAAGTACCAAAAAAGATGGAGTGGAAGAGGATGGAATGTTTTGCCAAAACAAATATGCTGGGTGCAGCTAAGGAGAGAAAGGGTTGAAGTGGACAAAGGTGGAGGCAGGAACGTCATCAGGGGGTCACTCCAGTGTCTCCAGTGTTCCAGGAGAGAGAGAACCACAGCTTGAGCTGAAACCCTGGAAGAGGCGATGCTGATGACAATGGTCAGACTCCACCTTCTGTGTGGAAGAGCCAAGGCATCTTCAGAGGGGACAGTGTTGCAAAGCAAACAAAACATGCTGTATTCACTGCTTCTCCTGTTGTGATGACCAATACCTGGCAAGGAGCCCCTTAAGGAGGAAGGGTTTGAAGATATAATGATTTAAAGATATAATCCATCATGGTAGAGAGGATAGTAGCAGTACCCCGAGGTAGCTGGTCACATGTTAGTCAGGAAGCAGAGAACAACGAATGCTGGTGCTCTGCTTTGCTCTCTTTTTATTCAGTCCAGGACCTGAACCCCAGGATGATACCACAAACATTCAGGGTGGGTTTCAGGTCGAACCTCTCTGGAATTGCCCTCAAACATACACCCACAAGCTAATATTGTGATTCTAAACCCAGTAAAGTTGACTGATAATTGAGGCATCACCACCCTGAACTAGTAATTAGGCGACAAAATAGGAATGTTAGAAATTAGACCAGAAGCTACTTCCTTTCTCTGGGCCTCGATTTTTTTTTCTGTAAAATAGGAATAGAGGGGGGAATTGCTGTTAAGTTGGAGCTTCCTATTTCTTCTCACCAAGAATCAAACAGTTAGGTAACACTCTTATTCTCTGCCCTTCCAAAGCTTAAATGTCTCACTGAAAGATCACACTTTAACCTGGTGCTATCATACTAGATCCCTGGCTGGTGGAGCCTTGCAGGAGGAGGTGCTTCACTTGGGGCAGACCTTTAGGTTTATTAATCCAGTCTACTGGGTGTTTGCTAGCAAGCTCACTTTTGCTGCACCTGCCATGCTGCTGATGTGTGAGGATGAGGGCCGGTGGCCTGCTCTGCATGCTTTCTCCACCATGATGAAACTTCCTCTCAAAACATGTAAATGAGAAATAAACCCTTTCCTCTCATTAGCTGCTTTTGGTCAAGTGTTTTGTCCCAGTAACAAGAGCACCTGGTATAACATAAAATATCATCTTAGTAGGATGTCTCGTCTGAGATTAAATAAGGAAAATGAGCTTTACTTTAAAAGCAATGAGAGTAGTATTCTCCCATATAACCACCAACCTCTAAGTTTTCATGAAGAAAAAGGCTACTTCAAAATTAATCTGATATTCTACACAGTGAGTGAACACCAGTGAATCCAGTGAAATGTGATGTGTGTTAAATCTTCCATATGAATTTGTTCACTATCAGTCACCTTTTTGGTGTGTGTATGTGTGGTATTATGGTGTGTGTGTATAGTGTATGCAGGTGCACATGCCCTGTGCGTACTTGCTGAGAGTGGAGGGGAGTACTGATTGCCCTTCTCCATCGCTCCTCACACTGTTTCCTTGGGACGGAGTCTCTCGCTGAACCCAAAGCTGCTTTTTTCAATAATGCTGACTGACCGAAAGGCCCGGTGTTCCTGTCTCCACCCCTCCCAGAAAAGGGGATACCGAGGACATGGGTGTTAAGGATGACTCTTTCAGGCCTTCATGTTTGTATGGCAAGTGCTCTTACCCACTGAGCCATTTCCCCAGCCCCAAATCATGTACCTTTTTATGTTCCCTTTTAATCTGAAAACTATCATTTATACATCCTACTCAATTGTCATCACACAGAAACGACATTCATTGATGTGCTCATTGTTGTCTGAAGATGAATGTGTTGCATCGTGTGTGAATGAGCAACTTTATTCTGTTGAAGTCTGTTGATTCGTGCACAGCAGAGAATGGAGAAGGCCATTGGGAGCTGCAGCAGGGTCATCAGGTTGGGAAAGGAATGGGAAGAGCAAACTGGTACATTTTACTTACTTTTCATATCGGATTTCAACCCTGAATCCTCCCAGAAATTCCTCTGAGAGAGGCATGTGGCACCGTCATCCATCATTCAGTCTTCTGGGCTGACTACTAAGTGGCTAGGTTAGTACTTCTGTGAGTACTACTGTCTTTTCAAAGATTCCACAGCCGTACCACTCATTTACAAAGCAGTTTCTCCGGCAATCAGGCTTTTCCTGTGTGTCATGTTCTTTTTAAAGAGTCTCTGCAGATTTATTGCTGTTTGATTGTGAATCTTGTAGCTTCTGGTTATGGGCATCCTCATTAGCATAACCCCAAATTCCTTTATAGTGTGAGCACTGCTAAGCAGTTCTGTCCATGGTATCTTGCAGATCGTGTGGGGAAACCTGAGGACTCCTCCTGCTGAGTGTGCAAGGGAGGAAGGGAAGTGATGAGACCCAAGGAGCTGAAGGAGAGCAGACTTCTGGGATAAATCATTGCAAATAGAGATAAACTGAGTCTGTAGGTACCCAGGCTAGCTACTTGAAAGGGGTCAGATGCTGAGCCCAGTGACAATGAGACCTGAAGGGAAGGACCCTGTCCTTGAAGGTTACAGTGAAGTCAAGGTTAGCCTATGGAGTGGAGAAAACTAAAACCTTGGTTCTTACCATCTTCCCACCACAGAACAGCATTTCAAATCTAGATGGTAAATTTTAGCCATCACTCAAGCCAATATCTTTCTCTCCTGACTGGAAGGACAAAGAATAGAGTTAATTCATTGAATTAACTTTACATCACTGTGATATAACAAAGTCAATTTAATAAGCAGGAAACTATTTTGACTCACGGTCTCAGAGGTTTTAGCCCATGGGGCTTGGCTGTGATATTTTGGGCTTATATCAATGCAGTCATTCATGATAGGATCACATGGCAGAGGAAGCCTGTTCACTTGTGATGGCTAGGAAGAAGAGAGAGAGGCTTAAGGTTCTACTATCCCTTTGAGGGCACAATCCTAATAACCTAACTTCCTCCCACTAGACCCCACCCTCTAGAGGCTACACCACCTCTTAATAACACTACAGGCTGGAGACCAAGCCTTTGACATGTGGGCCTTAGGAAACATTCACCATCCAAACCAGAACATTTGATATTGTTGTCAGTAGCAACATCTGCTTATCACTTCTTTCCCACCTGTGCTTGGCTTGGCCTCCAAACCTGAAAGCACTTCTGTTATATCCTTTGTTGGCCAAAATATATAACATCTTCTAAAACTTTGATGATCTGGAGAATTTTCTAGAGCAGATGTCAAATCATAGCCCTCATCTAGAGAGCATGTATAAGGGGCTTAGTCATTTTTTAAACAGGAAGTTATTCAGGTAGACAAAGCTATCTTGCTGTCATGCACACCAACCCATTATCCAACATACTATCTTAGCCTGTGTGAAGCATGCTTTGGATTGATCACAATTGCAACAAGCTAGAGAAAAATTCACTTAAGAGAAATGTTAATTACAGTGACCAATGTCAGTGATGACCATTGATTTCATTATGTGCCAAGCTCTTCAACCTGTTACCACTTTTAATGGCTGCACAAACCCTATGACACACACATCATTATCTCTCCTTTGAAAGATGAGGAGGATGTAAAATTAACAGGAAAATAAACCCAAGTTTGTGGTGCCATGGTGTGATTTAGACTCAGGCTTGAGTCAAAGCCCTGTCCCTGACCATTAACTAGAACATTTATGTTAAGACAAATGCAGCTGCTGAAAGTCAGTGGTACAGAGAATGCTGCCTGGTCCAAGTTCAGATCCTGTAACACAGCCAAGGAGACCAACTTTGGCAGTGAGTGGGTTGGAAACAGCAGAGGCTATTGTAGGCATACTCCATCCTTCTCAAGATCACAGCCTACTGCCCATCTGCACATGTATCCACACCTATTTGCAGCAGCTGCCTCGCCAAATCTGGACTTCCACACCCACCTCTCTTCCCTGAGTCATACTGCTCTTACCATCTCCCCTCAGTATGCCTCCCCCTTAGACATACTAAGGTTAGGATTGCTTTCATAGCTCACCATTATCTTTCTTCCTGAAACTTCAGAACTTCAAAAAGTCTTGATGTTCCCATGGTATACTTGGTGTTGCTCTGAGGGCCTCTCTCTGGTGAGTCATCTGAATTAGCATTCTAAAATTCACTGGCTCTCAAGAGAAACCAGTTTATAAACACACATGGCCATAGGCTCTCTAGGATTCCTCATCTCAATACACAGGACCTGAGGCTGGCCAGGATCAGCACATTGTTTACTTCCTCCATTGTATCAGTCAGGGCCCTGTAGAGGGACAGAACAATAGAATGAACATTATTATGAAGAGGATTTACTGGATTGGCTTACAGGAAAGAGTGGACTGTCCAACAATAGCCACCTGCAGGCTTGAGCACCGAGGAACCGGTAGCTACCCAGTCCACAAAGCTGGATGCCTCAGCAGTTCTAATCTGGCACTGAAGACCTGGAGGATTCATAGAGAGCTGCTGGTCTACAGTCCACATTGGAAGACTGATGAAATTCAGTGTCTATGAAGGATAACCCAAACAGGGTAGATACATCCATGAATCAGTAACAAAGGCAGCCAGGTAAAAGTCCACTCCATTGAGGAGCACTGGACGCCAGGCCCAAAGATAAGGACTTCCTCCCTCAGTTAATCCTTCCTTGAAATACCTTCATAGACCCGCCTAAGAGGTGTGGCTCTTACTTAATTCCTAATCTGGTCAAGTTGACAACAGAACTTAACCTTCACATTCACTTTCTAAACTCTCTCCCTGCTGACCCACTTATGAGCTGCTAATAGGGAAGTGACTAAACAGGAATTGGAAATGCTCATATTATTCCAACCCTGTTAGCATTTTTCTCTTTGCAAAAGTTTTTCAAAAGTATGTCTTTTAAAAGTTCAGTATAGAGACTATCTGTATAACAATACACTCAGGATGCTAAAGGTGATCCCAAGAAGCCAGAGGGCAAGATGTCTGCCTATGCCTCCTTTGTACATTCTTACAGGGAAGAACACAAGAAGGAAAACCCAGAGAGCTCTGTCAATTTAGCAGAGTTTTCCAAGAAGTGTTCTGAGAGGTGGAAGACAATGTCCAGCAAGGAGAAATCCAGATCTGATGAGATGGTGAAGTGCACGATGATAGGGAGAATGGGGGTGGGAAGATGCCTTTTGGAGGGGCTTGTAGTCCTGCGCATGCTGTGAGGCTGGGCCTGTTGATACTGCAGTGGGCATCCATTCAGCTTCAGGGTGTCTTATTTTGTTTGGCATAGCATTCTGCTGACATTCTTAGCTGTGGTAAAGGGGAGGGTTGGGTCAGCTGGCGTGAGAAGAAATGTTTGGAGTTTTCTTTTTAGTTAAGTGCTGTAGATTCCAAACTTTGTTTCTAAACAAACTAGAACTTATCATTGTCAGCCAAGCAAAAGAACTACTGCATCAATGAAAGTTCAAGGGCCTCTGTATTTAAACACAATTTGCTACATTCTGTTAATTTTTGCACGTTTAGAATGTCTTTGAAGTTAAATAAACAATACTACATTTTTTTAAGTTCAGTATATGGGCTGGAGAGATGGTTCAAGAGGTTAAGGTGCTTGCTTGCAAAGCAGAAGGATCTGAGTTTGATTCCCCAGTATCCATGTAAAGCCAGATGCACAAGGTGGCACATACATCTGGAATTCATTTTCAGTGGCTGGAGGCTCTGGCATGCCCATTCTCCCCCTTCTCTCTTTCTCTTTCTCTCTCTCTCTCTCCCCTCTCTCTTTCTCTCCCTCTCAAATAAATAAAATATTTTTAAATGTTTGAAAAAAAAGTTCAGTACAATGTTGATTGGGGATAAGGGACAGGTATATAAATCTCAATTATATTTTGAATTGAAGAGTAAGTTTGAAGTTCCTTCTAAAAGTTCCTTCTTTAAATAATCAAAAGTGCCATCTTTGCTTGACAGCCCAGAATTTTATTGTATATATTTTATGCAATAAGTTTTTCAGCTCTCTGTATTCTTTTAAAAAAGCACAACACCTTACATCATTAATGAGCTAGAAGACGTGGTCCATTCTGCCTTTAAATTGGGATTAACATGGAGTTCAAAGAAATTGGCTTGAAGACCATTCAGACATTTGTAGTATATACATTATGTCTTTCATCTTGCAGAGAAGGGCAAATCAAAAATTGCTTTTTGCTCCAACCCTAAAGGGTTGATGGGTCATCTATCACCCTGTGATTTTCTTAAAACTGTGCATGTAGAGATGGGACAAGCCTGAAATCTAAAGTATACACATTCCAAATGCACAAATGCCCCATATTTCTTGGCATCATCAAAACTGTGTAAGACTTATCTGTTCTCCACTAAATTCACTTTCTTCTAGAAAAAGGCTCTGGCAGGTCATGAACTGGTTGTTAAAAAGACAACGGTGGAAATATGTAGGGAGGATCCTAATTGAAAGATAGGATAAAGTGTGTCCCATGTCTCTTATAGTCAAAAGTAATTCAGTCAGCTGTTAACTATTAAAACCTCTAATGGAGAGTAGCCCCACTCCAACTTATCCTGGATGCTTAGCCTTATGCCGTGATGAAGGTTTATAGAAGAAACTCAGTGGCTTCAAGAAAAGCAAGGATGGGCTGGAGAGCTGGCTCAGTGGTTAAGGCACTTGCCTCCAGTGCCTAAGGCCCCGGGTTCAATTCCCCAGTACCCACATATGCCAGACCCACAAGGTGGTGGCCCTGGTGCGCTCTCTCTCTCTCTCTCTCTCTCTCTCTCTCTCTCTCTCTCTCTCTCTGCTTGAAAATGAATAAATAAAATATTTTTTTAAAAAAAGAAAAGCAAGGATCAAAATCACATTTTAAAAAACTAACAAGAGGCCAGGCGTGATGGTGCACGCCTTTAATCCCAGCACTCGGGAGACAGAGGTAGGAGGATCACTGTGAGTTCAAGGCCACCCTGAGATTACATAGAGAATTCCAGGTCAGCCTGGGCTAGAGCAAAACCCTACCTTGAAAAACCAAAAAAAAAAAAAAAACTAACAAGAGAGTGCTGCTACTGCTGAAAATATGAAGTAGGTATGCTTTTCTCCATTCATCCGATTACATACATCTCAAAGCCCCAGACATTATGTGTAACTGAACCTTAAGACTACCTAAGGGGTGGAATTGAAAAGACCAGGGCAAGGAAAGGCATAGCGCAGCAAGGTAGGAAACTCTTAGCAGTGTCTCTGTTCCTTCCAAACACAGAAAGCATAGTAGACCCACCCCCACCCATTTCAGCAAAGTTGGAGAATGAGAGTTCACCTTCATCATGATGTAAAACATTGCCCAGCCTTTTTACTCTTGCTTGGTGGTATCCAAGAAAACCAACAAGTAAACTGAACATTCATCCCTATTAGGAGATAAATCTGCCCTTCTTGTTGGGGTGTTGAAGAAGGCCTTGTGGAAAGTTAGGATTTTTACCACCAACGACACTAGTTAGTTAGTGGTGGTAACACAACCTGAGTAAAACAATTCAAAGGAGAAAGGTTTATTTCAGTTTGTGCTTCAGAATTTTTGGTCGGTGGGTGGATGGCACCATTGCTTTGCTGACATCATGGGGGACGAGCATGATGGAAGAGAGCTGCTCATCTCATGGCCTCCAGGAAGCATAGAAGAAGGTCTAGTTCAAAAGAAGTTCAGTGGAAGGGGGGTAATTGGGAGGGGACAAAAGAAGATACTGAAATGGGATTATGAACAAATTATATTATGTTCATGTATGAAAATTGTCAGTAAAGGTTACAAATAGGGCTGGAGAGATTGCTCGGTGGTTAAGGAACTTGCCCTCAAAGCAGAAGGACCTGAGTTCAATTTCCCAATACACACATAAAGCCAGATACACAAGGTGGCACATGTGTCTGGAATTCATTTGCAGTGGCTGGAGGCCCTAGCATGCCCATTCTCCCATTCTCTCTCTCTCTCTTTCTCTCTCTCTCCCTTTCTCTCTCTTTCTCTCTCTTCCTCAAACAAATAAATAATTTAAGTTAGAAATATTTAGAACTGAAAAAATCTAGAATAGAAAAACAGAGGATAAACTCCAAAAGAATCAGTGAAATGGAAATGGGACAATAGAAATTACCAATCTGAGAAGAATAGGAACAGAGCTTCTGGGACCTGTGGGACCATACCAACCAACCATGTTTGAGTAATCAGTATTACCGGTGGAGAGTAAGTGAGCCGAACTGGAAATGTAATCAAAGAACTAAAGACAGCCAGGTGTGGTGGTGCACACATTTAATTCCCGGCATTCCAGAAGCAGAGGTAGGAGGATTGCTGTGAGTTGGAGGCCAATCTGGGACTACAGAGTGAGTTTCAGGTCAGCCAGGGCTAGATTGAGACCCTACCTCAATAAAAAAAAAAAGGGCATAAAACTATAGATTCAAGAAGTTAGGGCTGGAGCTATGACTCAATGAAGCCCCTGCAGTGAAGAGGAAGGAGAAAGCAGAGAAGGATAAGTAGTTGTTGAAGCTGTTCTTGAATGAATATCAAACAGAATAAACTCAAAAAATGTTTATACCAAGATATATCTTGGTCAAACTTATGAAACTAAAGACAAAAAAGTCTTTAAAAGAGCAAGAGAGAAGTGATGTATTACCTATGAGGAAAAACAAATGACAGGGTCTTTTTCTTAAGAAAATATGGAGACCCAAGTAGGTGGTTCCAGGGTTTTTCAACAGTTGAAAGAAAAGGATTTTCAATCCATACCCAACAGAAATAGCTCTCAGAAATAAAAAAGAAATCAAAACATTCTCAGATGAAGAAACTAAAAGAATTTATCAACAGCCAACCTACCTAAAACATATGACTGGGGGATTTCTCTGAATGGAAAAGAAACAATCAAAGAAAGACCTCAAAATGCCAAGAATACAGAAAGCAAAACATGAGTGAAAATAATGGTTTACTTCTGTTCTTCCTTATATTTAATAGTGGAAGCAAAAATAACTTATAATGGAATTGTAGTTGTATTAAAGGGAATTTTCAGATCAAGTATATTGTAAATTGGAAAGGATGAAGAGATCTTTTAAGAAGTAGTAGTTACACAATTCAATCAAATATTAAGTGAAAATACCAATGGTCTTGATAAATTATATACATGTATATGTGCATATATATGCCCATAGAAACTTTTATAAAGCTACAATATGACAGAGAAGTTGACTCAGCAGTTAAGACACTTGCTTGCAAAGCCTGACAGCCTGAGTTTGATTCCCCAGTACCCACATAAGCCAGATACACAAGGTGGCACATGTATTTGGAGTTTGTTTGATATGGTAAGAGGTGTTGGCATGCCCATTCTCTCTCTCTCTCTCTCTCTCTCTCTCTCTCTCTCTCTCTCTCTCTCTCTCTCTCTCCTTACAAATAAATAGATAAAAATATTTTTTCAAAGCTACACCAAAAGCAGTAAATAAATCAAATTGGAATTATAAAAAGTGTTTAAGTACTCACAGGAAGATGGGGAGAGAAAACAGAAACAGAACTAAAAGAAAAAATAAAATAGCTTATTGAGCTCTAATATAACAATAACAGATTAAATTTAAGTGGTCAAAATGCACTAATTAAAAGGAAAGATTAGAAATTTATTTTAAAATATAGCCCCACTATGTGATTGCTATAGTTTAATTTGGAATGTTCCTCAAAGGTCCATATGGTAAATGTTTGATCCTTTGCCTGTTATTGTTGGCAGTAGCAGAATCTAAGAGGTGTTGCCTAGTGGTAAGTTGGTCACCTTCAGTGACATAGTGAGACCTTAGCCCTTTCCTCCTTTGTCTTGTGTCTTGGCAATGAAATGACACATTTTGCTATGGGTTGCCATGATGTAGCATACAAGGATTAACAAAAGGAAAGACGCTGAGGATATGGGTACAATAATGCCAGCACTCCAAAGACTAAAACAGAAGGATTGTGAATTTAATGCTGTCCTGGGTCACATAGGAAGTATGAGGCCAGCCTAGGCAACAAAGAAAGACCTTGTCTCAAAACAACAATAATATAGGGCTAGAGAGTTGGCTCAGCAAGTAAGGCACTTGCCTCCAGTGCCTAAGGCCCCAGGTTCAATTCCCAGTACCCACATAAGTCATACACACAAAGTAGTGGCCCTGGTGCTCTCTCCCCCCCCATATCTCTCTGCTTGAAAAATTAATAAAGTATTTTAAAAATAAAAAACAATAAATTAATAATAACATGAAATAAGTAGTCACTAACTCACTAATATCAGACTTCAAAGCAAAGAAAATTACCATGTGTGAAAAAGGACATTAGTTACTGATAAAATTATCATTTCACAAAGACAATCCTAAATGCATTTGCACAAACAACCAGACTACAAAATATATGAGATAAAAACTGATAGGAATGTAGGAAAATAGACGTGGCCACAATTACGATTAGAGAATCCATCATTCATCCATCATATCTATCTCTGTCTCTGTCTCCTCCTCCTTCTCTTTCTCTCTCTCTTTCTCTCCCTCTCTCTCTCATTCAAAGAATAATTAAACAAATATAAAATGATTTAGGCTATAGTCACTCAGCAACACCATCCCACAATGAGATCTAACTAGCATTTATAGAACATCTACTCACCACAGAAGAATACATGAGACTTTCAACTGCCATGGGAAATGTAGCAAAATAGACATAAATACTCTTCACAATGTTTTTTTAAAAAAAACTGAAATCAGAAAGAATGTATTCTCCATCTGCAATGGATTTTCATCTAGAAGTCAGTCACAGAAAGGTAACAAGGAAATTTTCCCAAAAGCTTGACTAGTCATGCATCAATAATGAAGTTTTAAAGAAAATAGACAAAAAATATATTTGAATGAGAATGAAAATATAAAGTAGCAAAATTTGTGGGACACTGCAAAAACAGCACCAGAAGGGAGATTTATAGCACTGCATCTATATATTACCAGAGGAAAAATTGCAAACCAATTGAAGTCCTATCAGAAAACCATAGGGGAAAAAAAGACAAAATAAGCACCAAGCAAGCGGAACAAAGAAAATAATAAAGGTGAGACTAGAAATCAATGAAATTGAAAACTAGAAAATCGATACCACAAAGAGCTGGCCTTTGAATAGACCAATAAATGTCAAATCGTTTCATCTGAAAGGTTGTCAAATGCCACCAGGGCTGAATTCCAGCCAGTGCTCTCCTCAAGCCTATAGAGGATGCAGAACAGCTTCCCCCAGAGCCACAGCAGCCTGGGCTAGCCCAGACCCTGTCTTTCCAAAGAAGGTTGGATGTCTCAGCCTTCCTCATCTAGTACTGATGAGTGGCCCACGGGAAGTTCTGAGAAATTATACACCCTGGAAATAGCTAATGTCTGTCAACCTACTAAAATTCCTCCATGATTAGAAAAAAAAGTAAACATATCAGTAAGATGGGTTAAACATTTAATCATCTATCGTATCTCATTCAGAACTCATACAAAAGGGTTCTTGGTAGCTGCAGCAGGAAGAGCAGAGAATGAACCCAAGTCTGGGGCACCTGGCTATATAACCTTGAAGAAGTCATTTAACCATCAAAGACATGAGATTCTCATCTGCAAAGAGGAAATTTTAATGAAGTACCTCAGGAGTATAGATTAAATGAACATAGTACTTGTATTTAATAAATGTTCATTTTGTTAATAAAAAATTAATACAAAACAAGAAAAGTTTAAAAGGATGAGTGAGGAAAAAGTCATAAAATCATCAATATGAAATATAATGAGTTATCACAATGATGCTATAAATCTTAAAAGAATGATAAGGAAAGTCTCCAAATACATATACGTAGAAATGTATACGCAGAGATGAAATGTACCAATTCTTTTTTTAAAAAACCCTACAAACTACCATTACTTGACTGTATAAAATAATTTTCATAACCCCGCAGAGTTGTGGGATAACCAAGAGACCTATAACCACAGCCAATCAGTCAATCCAGAATGAGCCAGCGAGACAGACACCAACGATTTTCAACGTGACCTAAAGCAGAAGTACAGAGACCCTGAGACCTCAACAATAAAGCAGACTTAAAACTCACCCACCATGACTCAAAGAACTGAGCGGAAGAGGGGGCAGAAATATTGTAAGAGCTTTGGTGAAGGAGAATATCCAGAGACATGGCCCCCTCAGTAACAACATACAAAGGGGGGTGGAACAGGCCTGACTCCTGGGCTATTCATAACCCCCTACCCCATGGACTGATCCAGTTTGCCCACGGAGGAGGATGCCTAGCTAATTGGGGACAGGGAGGAGGGAAATTGGGGATACCAACACATTACTTGCTCATACAGTGTATCTAATTATGGATAATAAAGATTAAAAATAATAATAATAATTTTCATAGTCCTTTGTGTACAATGATAAGCTCTTAGAAAACATTAGCCTATCTCCTTTCAGTGGGCAGCTCTACAATATATGTAAAGGAAAGTTAACATTAATGCTACCTAATTTCTTTTAGAGAACAGAAGAGGAAAGATAGTTCCCAATTTTTGTTATAAAGCTGGTATTTTAGTACAAAACCAAATAAAAACAATACATGATATTGTTATGCAAAAAATTATTCTTTTTTAACATAGATGCAAAAAGCCTTAAATAATTAGCAAATAAAATTTGCTGTGATTTAAAATAATTATTCAGAAAATTAGAAATAGAGAGCTGTCTCATCAAATTGTTAAAGAGCATATGCAATAACTTTGCAGCTGACAATATATTTAAAAGGGAGGGTGGGAAGCTGAATATTTTCCCTCTCAGGTCAGGAGCAAGGCAGGAATGTAAATTCTCACCACTCTTATTCAACATAGTGCCTTGCAAAGTCAAACAACCTGAAGGAGGAGACAGCTGGGACTGGCAGGATAGCAGGAGCAGCTTTGCTGCTGCTTCAGGTGCCCTCCCATCCCTCAAGGGCCAGCACCTGGAGCCCCTGGAGACCTGGGGAATCCTAGAGACCAGAGTACCCAGAACCACCAGCATCCAGCATAGCTGATCTAAGCAACAGATTCATGGACCCAGCCAGCCCACAGCCTGACTGGGAGGGAGCCAGCCTCATATTCAGCTTGGTAGAGACCAACTCAAGAGAAGGCAGCAAGAACTGTGGGCAGCCCAATGACACCAACAAGACCTGAGATGATGGCTGACACATAGGCATGAGATTAACCACACCTGATTCACCAGCTAGGGCCCAAATTAAACCATAGAGGAAATGGTGAGATGAGCAAGAGAGCTACCTCCACATCATGTCAGATAACCTATAAAAAGGTAATGGAGACAGACACTGGGGATACCCAAAATAGTACAAAGTAGAAATCCAGAGATTCTTAAGATAAGCAGGAAATCAGGCTTAAGTCTCAACCCCCATGGCTTGGGGACTTTTGTGGAGGAGGGAGCAGAAAGATTTAAGAGCCACGCTGGGGGGTAATACCCAGAGGCATTGCCCACCTCAAAAAAAAAAAAATGGTGACGGCTTACACAATTCATAGCCCTCTATCCCATGGAGCATTCCATCAATCCCACTGAGGAGGGCCCTCAGTAGATTGGGGGCAGGGAGGAGGGAAATGGGGGTACCAACACAACACTTGTTCATACAGTGATTCTAATTATTAAGAATTTTAAAAAAAGAAAAGAAAGAAAATTATTGTTTTCATGTGAATCTAACAAAACCTATATAGGGTTTATGTGAAACTAAAAAGTAGCATGAAAATGTCATGAGGGAATTTTTTTTACATAATTAATAAATACTAACAAATACAAATTAGGTAAGAAAGGAAACAAAATCTAAATAAATTGAGAGAGATGCTATGTCATGAGTTAAAAGACTCAACAAAGTATATATGCCAACCTCTTAAAACTCATAGACAAATTTTCCATAATTTCTATTAAAATCCCATCAAATTTCTCATCAATAGAGATATTGAATTTTCTTCTAAATTTATGTACAAAGAAGGTAGACTAGCTAAAGAACTTTGGAAAGAATAAGGAGGAATTATTGTAAACAATGTGCTCAGCTGATTTTTTCCATAAAAGTGCAGAAGCAACTCAGGAACAAAAGCGAGAGAGAGAGAGAGAGAGAGAGAGAGAGAGAGAGAGAGAGAGAGAGAGAAATAGAAGAGATTATTTGAAATGAAGAGGGGGTTCCATAGAATGGAGATGTGGAAAAGAGGACAAAATAGATAATAGGAGATTATATTTGAACTACAATATATTTGTGAAAATTCTCAACAAAAAGTTTTTAAAAAGGAATGATTTCAAGATATGGATGGAATATGTGAACACCCACAACTGAGAGAGAGGCAGAGAAAGGAGTCACACAAGCTTACTGCCACCAAAACTAACTAAGAATGGGCCACACACATAATGTAAAAAATGTAAGGCTTTCCAATGCTTATGGAGAAAATGGTGAAAATAACTGGGGTCTGTGTGAAGATCTTATAGACTTGACATCAGAAGCACAGTCATTGAAAATCTAATTGACAAGTGTGATGTGCACGCCTTTAATCCCAGCACTTGGGAGGCAGAGGTAGGAGGATCTCCATGAATTCAAGACCATAGTGCCTGGGACTATAGACTGAGTTCCATCCAGGTTAGCCTGGGCTAGAGTGAGACCCTACACCTCAATTAAAAAAAAACTTGTAAACAACTTATAAAACAATAGACATATATTCCTCACAGTTTTGGAAGCTGGAAGTCTGAAATCAAGGCACTGGCAGACTCAGGGTCCAGTCAAGGTCTGTTTTGGGGTTCACAGGTCTGTGCCTCCTTGCTGTGTAGTCAAGCCAATAAAGAAAGGGAAATAAGCCCCTTGTTTTCCTTGTACTAATCTGACCCATGAGGGCTCCATCCCGATGAATAATCAACTCCTAAAGGACTCACCTTCTAACACAAGAACTTTAAAGAACATACATTCAGACCATGACACTTGAGAACCACAGTCACCTACTCCTGAAATGTTGTTAAACTATAGACAAAAAAGAAAACCTCTGCTAAACTATATTACCAACTCTGACATTTTATAATAGTTTTTAACTGTATACTAAATAAAAAATGTCATCACAATGGGCATATTTTTTTAACTTTTTATTGACAATGCCCATGCATATAAACAATATACATCCTTTTTTTTTGAAACAGGGCCTTGGGCTGGAGAGATTGCTCAGTGGTTATAAAGCGCTTGCCTATAAAGCAGAAGGACCTGAGTTCACTTCCTCAGGACCCACGTAAAGCCAGATGCACTAGGTGGCGCATGTGTCTGGAGTTCCTTTGCAGTGGCTGGAGGCCCTGGCTAGCTCTCTCTCTCTCTCTCTCTCTCTCTCTCTCTCTCTCTCTCTCTCTCTCTCTCTCTCTCTCTCTCTCTCAAAAAAAAAATTAAAATTAAAAATTGAAACAGTAGTACCCCAGGCTGACCTCAAATTCACTGTGGCAGATGAAGAGCTTAAACCTCCGGAGTGCCGAGATTATAGTTGTGCACCATCATGCCCAGTTTATGCAATGCTGGGGATTGAACCAAGCGCTTTTTTCATGTTGGACAAGCGCTCTACCAACTGAGCTACACCCCCCAGCCCACTATGGGCATTTTTAATCAAGAGTTGGCAGTACAGTTTGGCATGGAGGGTTTTGCATGTTGGAAGAGTTGGCTGAGAATTTTCATGTTATTATAATACACCAAACCCATTAAATGAAAAAAGGGAAACACAAAAGCTTGAGTGAATACTAATCAAAAGTTAGAGCAAACTGCTCTATCAATAGCAGAAACAATTCTGTTTCCAAAACTAAGTTTATTTTAGAAATTAATTTCAAGCATGTTTGAAAATAATTGTAATTCTAATAAGAATTAAAATTCAAACCACTAAGGGTGATAAATATGTAAAAGCATTTGGTCTGGAAATTAAGCTGGAACAGAGCAGAGAATGCATGTTATCAAATGCACTGTGGTGGAGTGAAATATCTGTTTTGCCTAGAGGACTTTGGCCCAAACCGCTAATCACAGAAAACATTCTCATTCTGTCACCAGCGCTGCAGTCATACGAGTCTGATATCTATTCCTGAAGAGTGTGATTCTTACTCAGCCTTCCTTCTTCTAAGACCAAAAGCTTTCTATGCTCTTTTTCAAAAATCTTTTTAGCTTCTACTTCTTGTGTAAGGAAAGCCCTAAAAATATGCCCAATCCTCTCTATTTGATCCAGATTACTTGAACTAGGAGGACACCCCAAACCCAAGTTCAGTGTCTTCCTCCTCAGGGCACATCACTGCTGATAATGGCGGGCCACTCTGCTTCCTAAGGGAACTCGAAGCCTGTGCAGGGACAAGAAGGACCTCCCACAGCGAGATAAATGAAATTCCTACAGCATCCATGTCAGAGGAGAATGTTAGGACCTCCTTGACCTTTCTTTCTCCTTTTTGCTTAACTGGCCTGCCGTGGCCAGGTACCATGGACAGCGGTTTGACTAAGTGTCTAAGCCCCTTCAGGGTGCTGGGGGAAGAACCTGCTCCGAGCCTTTCCCTACTTTCTGGTAGTCTTCTGGCAATGTCTGTGGTGCCTTGGAGCACCACCCCTATCTGCACGCACACTGTCGCTTGACGTTCTCCCTGTGTGATGTCTCCAAGCCTTCCTTTTTATAAGAACACCAGTTATTTTTAGAATAACCTCCGTCTAACTGGATTACGTGTTGTGATAGTCTTGTCAATTTGACAGGATTTAGAATTGCATGGAAACAAATCTCTGGACATGAGTGTGAGGGATTTTCTAGATTAGGTTAACTGAGGTAGGGTGACCCACCCTCACCATTCCACCAGCACTGAAGAAAAGTAGAAAGCTCTGTCCACTTTCTGATGATGGACAGAATGTGCCCAGCCATCTTACACTTCTGCCACCAACTATAATAGGATATATTATAATATACCACCAAACAATTATATGAAATATGCCATCAAAGTGTCATATGAAATAACCCCTTTCTTCCTTAAATTGCTTCTTATCAGGTATTTGGTCACAGCAATGAGAAAACAGTTCATGTAACTATAAACACTGTCTCCCATTCTAAAATACTGGGAGTTAAGGTTTTCATGTGTGAATTTGGAGAAAGATGTAATCTGTGTTAATTCATGCTCAAAGTCATAAATGTAGTGTTTTAACATGAATTAAAAGATCTTGAGAAACAGAATGAAGACAATTTCCTTGTGCTTAGATGTGATTTATAGCCAACAGAGCCTGGGCATAGGTCAAAGTTATCTCCTCAGAGCTAGATTCCTTCAGTTGTCAGACACCCAGAATTCTCTGCAAGCTCCTCAGCCTCATGTCTCTATCACTGTAATGGCAGGTCAGCCCTGGTCCATACAGACATAAGAAAATGTTACCTGCCCATTTTGCAAATGGGAAAATTAGACCCAATATGACCAAGCAGCCTGCCTGATACTGTAGAACAAGTAGATTATGTACCAAAAAGAGATTCTAAAAAAAGGCTCTGCTCAAAAAAATATATCATTGCCTTTCTTACAACCTTACATATTTCTTTGTGTTTTATTTTCCTGAGGGCTTTATAGAAATTTCTATTGTCCACAATCTGTTCTTCTTAGTTATATGAATCTATTTTCTCTTTAACCAGAGATTTTCTTTTCTTGACTTAAAAAGGTAAAATAAAGAAGCAGCTTTACTAAACACAGGTTGCAGCTCTCCTGTGTTTCAGCAAGCACAGACCCCTGAACTGAGAAGCATCCCTACACCTTGTGTCATTCATCTAAAGTGCACTCTGAGGGGGTGATCTAGATGTGAAAGTGTGGGTATTCATCTTTAGGGCTAGGCTACTGAGCTCTGATGGGAGCACAAGTCCTGAGATTTTATGGCTGGGTGTGTCCTTGGAAGTGCCCAAGCCAACCCTCTCTCAATACAAAATGTTGGTTAAAAACTGAAGCTCAGAAAGAAAAAGTGATTTCCCCAGTGTTGTGGTCAGCATTCTAGTTGCTGCGCAGAAAGAACCCAAGCAAAAGCGACTTGTGGAGGAATGGGTTTATTTGGCTTACAGACTCAAAGGGAGACTCCATCCTGGCAGGGAAAATGATGGCATGAGCAGTGGGATGGACATCACCTCCGCCACAGCACTACAAACAATGGTAGGAAGGTGTTCCAAACACTGGCAAGGGTAAGCTGGCTTATAACCCCATAAGCCCGCCCCCAACAACACAGCTCCAGCAAGGTTGTAAAACCCAAACTGCCATCAGCTGAGGATCTATCATTCAGAACACATTCATTTGTTTGTGGGGCACACCTGGATCAAACCATGACACCCAAGGTCACAACGCAGTTATTATATGCCAAGCCAAGAGCATAAGACAACTCACTAGGCGGCCTTTCTTCCCTTGGCTGTTTCTAGCATGGGGTGCACACTTCATAGCCTCAAAGCTGAACAGCACAGAGAGAACGATGAGGAAGGAGCAGAGAAAAGAAACCTTGTGTTCCACTATACACGGAGCATTATTGAGTATAGGAAAGCACTTCTATTTCTGGATCTACTCAACTCTGTCATGAGAGAGTAAGATCACTGAGGGTTTGCCACATCCTCAGTTCAGTGAGAACTGAACTGCCTTATGGAGCTTAAATCTCAGTGGGAAGACAGATCAGATACATCAATATAAGCAATTGGGTAATCAACTGGAATATGTTGAGGTAAATGGGGATATGCTACTGAGAAAGGAAGACTCCCTGATGTTTAACCTAAAATGCAGAGGAGAGACATAAGGGTTCTGCCAGAGGGCACAACACCAGGAAGATCAAGGGGACAGAGAGGCATGGCCATGCCCACTGATAGATGGGCTAACCCAGACAGAGTGCTGGTCATAGAGCTGGGTACACTAGTGACCCCATCCACCTAGATTATAGAGGTCAGGGAAAGGCTTAGGAATCCAAAGTATTTTATGTAGGCAGATTTGTTTTAATGTGATCATTCTGGGGCTGGAGAGACGGCTGAGCAGCTAAAGGTGCTTGCTTCAAATGATCGGTCTGTTGTCCATTTGAAATGGATAGAAAAACATGCAAACAGACCAGGTGCTTATAAATACTAGACATGTGAGCTTTCATGGGACAGCATGTAAACAGGCATATAAATGCTAGACTTGCAAGCTCTGGCCTTAATTCAGCACTACTCTATTCCAGTGGCTAAGCTTGTGTGTCTTCTTTGTCTCCACCCTTCAAACAGGGTCTCTTTTGTACCACAGGGTAGCTTCAAACTCACCATACCCCTGCCTCAGCCTCCTAAGTGATGTGCTCACTGGTGTGTGTCACCACACCCATATGTCTTCATATTATTTGCATGCATATGTGTGTGTCATGCATGTATTTATGTTTCTGTGTTCATATGTGAGTGGGCTCATGTGGGTGTGCACACATGTGTGCATGAGTGCCTGTGGAGACCAGAGGTCAAAGTCAAGCATCTTCAATCACTCTCCATCTTACTCTGTGAGACAAGGTCTCTCGCTGAATTAGGAGCTCACTGATTCAGTAGACTAGCTAGCCAACAAGTCCAGGGGTTGTCCTGTCTTCACCTCTCGATGCTGTGATTACAGGGGCACTGTCAAGCCCAGCATTTATGTGGGTGCTGGATATGAGCTAGGGTCCTCCTGCTTGAGACGCAAACAGTTTACAAACCGAGCTATCTCCCTAACCCTTCTTTGCCTTGTTTTCAATGTAAAGCAATCCAGTTAATCA
Organism: Zapus hudsonius; assembly: GCA_004024765.1. Lineage (NCBI taxonomy): Eukaryota > Metazoa > Chordata > Mammalia > Rodentia > Dipodidae > Zapus > Zapus hudsonius. The sequence continues at coordinate 46,003 of PVHP010009302.1, forward strand.
ACACTGCTCTTATTAAAAACAGTTGCACTAAATTAAAACAAACAGCATTTAATGGACATTTTAAAATAATTATTTTTCTATCTCATTGAAAAAAAGCTTATTTTGTTGCAATAGGATTGCAATTTCAAATTGTATTTGGGTAATTGCAAACATTCTAATTGCAAAGAGCAGTGATGTAAATGATACATCTCAGTGCAAACAACAGGGTGAGTCATCAACCTCCAACATGAGGGTAAAGTGTTATCCATTACACTTGTATAGATTGTACTTAGTGGCTTTCTTTAACTTACCAACTTGGTGAAAATTGGATAGCACACACAAATGGAATACATATGAATATATGCAGCATACACATAAAGCCTTGACTTCATGGCAGGATCCAAAAATATTCTGTCAAATTATTATGATGATTCCTGCCATGACAAGACATCATAAATGACAATGTGCTTTTGGATAAATTTACCAGAGGTACCTTTGGACAGGCTCATAAATAAGTTATGTTGTTTTCTTAAGGAACCCTGCAGACAGTTTATATTACCTGGTGTGATATGTCCTAAGCATAACATATGGATGAGCACACCACTTATTATTCTCATTTTGACAATCAGAAATATCTTTTGGATATTGCTCTGAGTGATAAATCAAGTGGTTTAAATATGAAATTCAGAATTGGAAAGTTGAAGTACTAAGTGCTTTGATCTTAAGTAGACAATACCTTGAATAGTAAGCTCTCTAGCTTCGAGCTAACTTTATGACAGTGGGCTCTGGGGTGAGTGAAGTTAGAATAATACAAGCTGCAGGTCTTGGGAAGCAAGGTTAAGTATGAGTTGTTATATCTACTAACATTCATGGAAACCCAATTCAGCATCTATGTATATTTTTATACTATAGTTATTCAGACAAACAATCTGAAATACATCCAACCAACTACCACTGAATAATGGTAGTTTTTCTTTGGAGAACAACTAATCCTTTTCTTTTTCGGAAAACAAAATGTGTGTTGTTACCTTACTTCTTGAGGTGTGGCATTTTTCAAGAAAATTTATTTTTATTTTCAATTTCTCCTTTGATTTCAAGCAGAAATTTCCCCTGCCAAGACAATGTAGAATATGCATGTTTTTTCCTCCCATGTTGGCCAGGGGCACAGAAATAGCTAGGTTTGAAAAGGACAGATTTATTTTCCCTCTTTATTTTTTTAAAAGTATTTATTTACTTGAGAGAGATGGACAGGTACAGACAGAGAGAGAAGAAAATCTGGGCACACCAGGGCCTCTAGCTGCTGGAAACAATTTCCAGATGCATGTGCCACTTTGTGCACCTGGTATTAGGTGGTACTGGGGAATAGAACCCAGGCCATTGTGCTTTCAGAGCAAGCACCTTTAACCTCTGAACCATCTCTCCAACCCCATTCCCTCTTGATTTTGATAAAGGAGAGAAAAACTTGCTATGGATTCAACTTTTACCCTCTACTAGCTAATGGAATCCCTGGGTTCCCTAACATTTAGAAACAACATGGGAACCATTATGCTGTTTCCAGTCCCAGTGTGTGCGATAGAATGGAAGAACTTTCTGCTAGATAACTGCATCTTCCTAAAACAGGGGAACCAAGAGCCAGGTCTGATCATGGCTGTCTCAGCCAGTGTTACTTTAACAAGACCTGCAAATGGCATTTAATTTTAAATACCTCACTGTGGTCATTCATATTGTCAATTTGACAGACCTAGAATCACCTAGGATATGAACCACGGGGCATGCACAGGATGGGAAGACTGTGGTTAACTGTGGGCAGCACCGTTCCATGGGCTGGGGCCCTGTACTATATAAAAACGCCAGCTGAGTACCAGCATTTAGCACTCTGCTTCCTCGCTGTGGACTGAATATGGCCAGCTGGCTCAAGCTCCATCATGATGGACTGTAACCTCAAACTGTAAGCTCAATTAAACCCTTCCTCCCTTCAGTTTTATTTTGTCCCAGCAAAAACAAAGGTAACTAGTGCACCAATCGTCTTCATAAGTTTACAAAACCCAGGGAGATAGCAACAAACCTTGTTCTGTTTATTTCTTCTAGGTTGGGCGAATTGAAGATTTTCTATATCAACTAGAGGACAGTTTCCTCAAGAGTAAGAAACTGAGAACTGCTCGAAGGCAGAAAACAAAAATGAAGCGGATGCAAGCCATGCAGCAAAGCTAAGTGCTTGCTGGACCAGGCTTCCACCAGCATTCCCCAGGGAGAGGTCCACATCCACCGGAGCCCACGCAAGAGCCGCATGCCCAGAGCTGGCACTAAGGATAGTAATAAATGTTCTCAGCAAGTTTGAATAGAGTCTCGATCAAATTTGTCTTGTTTAGTCAAGGAGCTTATGGAATGGCCATGGTTGCCTTCTTCACCTGATTTCTTCTTCCAAAATTGACTCAGGTGAGGACCAGCATCCAAAAGTTGTCCTTTGACGTCCACACATGAACTGTGGCACGTGTGCATCCATGCCCACACACAAACACACACATGCACATCAATAAATTAACTTTTAAAATCTAAAGTTATAAAACCGATAGCACATCTGTTCAGTCCTGATAGAGATGATTTGCATATAATTTGGCTGACATCATAAGTTGGCTCATTGAAATCTCTCTTTTCTCTGGATCTTTTATATTGTATTTTTCTCTTCATTAAGCAACACAACACAAATTAACATATTGACGTGGTTGTGAAGCCATAGGCATCATTCCAGACCTCAACTAAGGTCAATAAGGAGATTGAAAATAAGGGGAGGAGAAAGGACTCAAATACACAGTAAAAGAAACATAAAAAACATAATTGAGTTTTAAATTGAGAATAATAAAATGTTATAATAGTTTATAATTTATAAACAGTAGGGCCAGGCATGGTGGTGCACACCTTTAATCCCAGCACTTGGGAGGCAGACTTGCTGTGACTTTGAGGCCACCCTGAGACTACATAGTGAATTCTAAGTTAGGCTGGGCTAGAGTGAAACCCTACCTCAAAAAAATTTTTAATTTAATTATATATATGTGTGTGTGTGTGCATGTGTGCGTGTGCATGTGTGCGTGTGTGTGTGGGTGGGTGTCTGTCTGTGTGTATGTATGAAAAGTAAAAAGGAGCAAAATATTTAGTGCTGAACTATTCTTTATATAATGAGATTGTTATGAAATGAAGTAAAAATTTAGTCTTAATATGATAGATTCATGTAAGCACAATAAAGCAAGATAATTAATTTAATAGTTTTGCTATAGGACATTGGTTTTTCTGGGGACTATGTGCTAAATTCTTATTTTTATCAAATAGTACTTTCTGTACTCTGTACCACCCTATACAAAGAACTTCAGTTTCCAGCACCTTCTTTCAGGTCAGTTATTAATATGATCTCAGTTAAAAACAGTGAACTTTAAGAAGCTCTGTTTTATTTCTAAACTCACACCAGGACATTATCTCAGTCATTTTCTAATAAACACTAGTATCCAGCTGAGTGTGGGAGACTCAGGTAAATGACTCAGCTTCCATCTGACCACTGCTGCTTATCCTCTCTGACCACTCACTGGCCGGGAACTCACCATCATTAGAAAAATTAAAAGTTCAACAATCAGAAATACAATCTTTCTCTGGCATTTTCTTAAAAATGAAGATATGAGATTTTACTCTGTAACATTTCAAACACATGAAATGCAATCCAAAGAAGTGATACCTTGACCAAACAGACAAGATATATACTTGATAATCAGACCAGCTTTCAATAGTGTTAATTGTACAGCTAGTCCGTGGTCTAAATGCTTTGGTAGTCTCAGCTCTCTCTTCTATTCCTTGCCAGGTCCCTCCATTTTTTGTGAGTGCTTCTGCCAATAGAGAGCAGAGTTCTGCTGATCTCTGGATCTTGGAGCAACTTCTCTTTCAAAATAGCTAAAGAAATTCTTCTCAACATGACAATACTATAGTGATCCATTCTGTCTGCAGAATGCGTTAAGCAGACTACTGCTAGACTTTTTCATAAGAAATAGCTCACCTCCAAAGGAGGAATCCCAACAGAGTATTCCCACACCTCAATGACTTCATGAAAATCAAATACATTCTGGTCCAAGTCTGTGTTAATGTTCAAGGATGCCAGGGTCTCTTCCCACTGAAAAATGGAACTCCAGACACTTTTGCCACTGGCATCTTGCTTTACATGGGTGACTGGGAGATGAAGTGCTTTTAATCACTCAGCCATCTCCCCAGCCTCTTTTTTTTTTGTTTTTTTTTAATTTTTATTTATTGTCCATAATGAGTTACAACATTTAGTGGGCAAACAATGAGTTGTTATCCCCAATTCCCCAATGCCCTCCCCTCCCCACTCCTCTGGATAACCTCCTCCATGGGTCGTCTGGATCAGTCCTTGTGACAGGGGACCATGGATAGCCTAGTATTCAGCCAGGTTCTCCTGGCCATGCCTCTGGATAATCTCCCCCACCACGGCTCTTACAATCTTTCTGCCCCCTCTTCCACTCAGTTCCCTGAGTCGTGGTGGATGAGTATTAAGGCTGCTTTAAGGTTGTGAGCTTAGGGGTCTTTGTGTCGAAATCATTGGTTTCTGTCTCACTGGCTTATCCTGTGTTGATTTAATGGCTGTGGCTGTGGGCCCCTTGTTCATCCCGTCATTCTCTGTGGGGTTCCATTTGGATCCTCCACGATATGACTGTGGTGGGTCCTCTCTTGCCAGAATCTCAGCTATCGGCCTA
>PVHP010009303.1:0-51886 GCA_004024765.1 Zapus hudsonius
GGGGTCCGCGGAGGCGGCCCGGGGAGCCCGCCCGGCGCCCGGCGGGACGGGCGCGACGGCGCGGACGCCGAGGGCGGCGCGGACGCCGAGGAGGGGCCGCTGGGCCCGCTGACGCCCTTCGAGAAGCTGACCCGGGACCTGGGCCACGACGAGAAGGTGCTGCGGGAGGTCGCGCTCGGGACGCGCGTGGGCTTCTACCGGATTCGAGGGGAGATCGGAAGCGGAAACTTTTCCCAGGTCAAGCTGGGGATTCACTCCCTGACCAAAGGTAGGCCTGCCTTGGGGCCCTTCGGTGGGCTGGAGAGTGGCGGGCGCTGGGCCCGCCCAGGGCCGAGCTCCCGCGCGAATTTCTTGTTCAGACTCGCTTCCCATCTGCCTGCCGGCTGTGTGTGTCTGTGGGCGCAGGGACGTAGGCGCCTTCCCGTGTGCGTCGAGCGCACTGCGCGAAGGCCCAAGGTTCACATCAGGATATTTGGAGTGTGTCCATGCGTGTGAGTTTGCGTGTGCATGCATCACGGGGTGTGTAGGGAGGTCAGAGGACAGTTTTCAGTGTTCTTACCTTTAGCTGGCTTGAGGCAGGGTCTCTCATTCAGCACTGTGGCTGTCAAGCTAGTTGCCCTGTCAGCTTCCAAGAGATCCTCCTGTCTCCACCTCTTTTCTTTAAAAAAAAAAAAAATCTTTATTTATAAGGAGAGGGAGGAAGAGCGAGCGAGCGAGCGAGCGAGAGAGAGAGAGAGAGAGAGAGAGAGAGAGAGAGAGAGAGAGAGAGAGAGAGAATGGGCATGCCAGGGCTCCAGGCCACTGCAAAGGAACTCCTACTGGAGAACTGAACTCAGGTTGTTAGGTTTGGCAGGCAAGCAAGCGCCTTAACCACTGAGCAATCTTTCCAGTCCTCTCTCCACCTCTTTTCTTGAAGTAGGTGCACTGGGATTACAGAGTTTAGCCACAGAGTCTGGCTTTACCTGGGTTCTGGGATCCAAAGTCAGGTACTAATGTTTGCAGGGCAAATGCTTTATGGACTGAGTCATCTCCCCAGCTCCATCTTATTCTCTGGGATAGGGTCTCTCAATGAGATCAGAGCTCACTTGTGATTTTAGCTGTTTTTTACTTTGAAACCTCCCACTACAGTATGTAGACAAACTCACTCAATGTGAAAGAAAGTGGAGTGTGGCTCCATCCTACACAGTGCATATTCAACTCTATATTCACAACTTCTGTTCATATTATGTGTCATTAACAATAACCTGCAAAGGCACAGGAGACCTCCCAAACCACGACTGTTTTGGATAGTAGGTCCATTTTTCCTCTAGCCAGTGGCTGCTATTTCTCTTCTGCTTAGGGAAGGGGGCCTATCTCAGGCCCTTTCTGCTCCAGTCTACCTTGTACATGTTCTGAGAGCTGCTTTCTTTTTCTCTCACATTTGCTGGCTACTGGTCACTCTGCACTCTGGACTAGCAGTGGCCATCACTCTATAGCATCCAGGAGGAATTGTGTGGAGAGCCCATTACTCCTTTGCTGTCCAATCCCAGCTGGCTACTCCCTGAAGTAACTCCAATTTAGCCAAAGCCTGGAGATTGTCACAAGGGAGTGACAGGACAGAGAACACTAGCAAGCCAGTGTTGAATGAAAAAGCCACTAAAGAAGCCCATGTGCTCTACTCTCTCCTAACAGATCCTTCCTGATGTTTTCTGTCCTTGGACCTATGCTGCTACTATGTCCCAAGGTCTTGCTTGTTTTTTCTAATAAAATATGTTTATTTATTTGTAAACAGAGAGAGGGGAGAGAGAGAGAGAGAGACAGAGACAGAGAATGGGAACACCAGAGCCTTCAACTGCTGCAGACGAACCACAGATGTATGCACTGCTTTGTGCAACTGGCTTTACGTGGGTACCGGGGAATCAAAACCAAGTTACTAGGCTTTGTAGTCAAGTGCCTTAACCACTGACCCATCTCTCCAGCCGTGAGCTTGCTTTTCTTAATTCATAGATACCTTTGGCTTTCATTTGGCCCCAACCCCACCTCTTGCCCTTCTAATCTCTGTTTTGCCTCTGTAGAAAAAGCACCAGGATGTAGCTCAGTAGTATAGTACTTTCCTAGTATGTGTGTTGCAGTCAGCTTCTCATTGCTGGAACAAAAAACCTGACCAAAATCAGTTTGTGGAGGAAAGGGTTTATTTTGGTTTACAGACTCAAGGGGAAGCTCCATGATGGCAGGGAAAATGAAAACATAAGCAGAAACTGGACATCACCTCCTGGCCAACATCAGGTGGAAAACAGCAGCAGAAGAGTGTGCCAAACACTGTCAAGGGGAAGCTGGCTAGAACACCCTCAGCCCGCCCCTAAAACACAACTCCAACAAGGTTCCAATTCCAAAATTGCCATCAGCTGGGGATCAAGCACTCAGGACACTAGTTTATGGAGGACACTTGAATCAAACCACCACAATATGTAAGGCCCTGGGTTCAATCCCCTGCACCACAAAAAATATATAGCCCCATGCATGTTGCATGCATGTGTGTGCCCTGCCCCCAACACACACACATACACATACATTAGCATATACACTCAAATGTCACTGGAGCACCAAGTACCCTTTCATCTCTTTCTGAGGTCTGGGTATTTTGATTAATACCTTCACATTCCAGCTACCCTACTTAATTATCTAGATAAATAAAATGCTTCTCTGCACTTCGGAGTCTTCATTAGTAAAATGCAGCAATGGCAATGCTTACTTTTAGGGTATCAGAAAGAATAATGAGTAAATGTTCAATAAAGGTTAGCTACTGTCATTATTTTGCAGAGTTGTATATACCTTGCCTTTGTGAAACTAAAGATCAATTTACCTTTAGTCTCCTTTTCAACAGTTCATGCCTCATATATACTAAGATTAATTCAACTGCCATTCCTTATAGATTGCGGTTTTTAGCTCTGCACATCAATTACTCGAGGAGATTAGAAAAGTGTCCACATGTCACTCCACAGCTTTTTTTTTTTAGTTTAAAGTTTTGTTATAGAGTTCATAGAGCTTAAGGGAAGGAAAGTCCACAACTTTCTTTTTTTTAATATTTTATTTATTTATGAGAGGGGGGCAGACAGAGAGAGACAGAGAGAATGGGCACAACAGGGCCTCCAGCCATTGCAAATGAACTCCAGACACATGTGCCCTCTTGTGCTGGCTTTACATGGGCACTGGGGAATTGAACTCAGGTCCTTCTGCATTGCAGGCAAACACCTTAACCGCTAAGCCATCTCTTCAGCCCCACAACTTTCTAATAAATATATTTAAACATTTATTTGCAAGCCGGGCATGGTGGCACATGCCTTTAATCCCAGCACTCGGGAGGCAGAGGTAGGAAGATCACCATGAGTTCAAGGCCACTCTGAGACTACACAGTGAATTCCAGGTCAGCCTGAGCTAGAGTGAGACCCTACCTCGAAAAACCAAAAAAAAAGTTATTTGCATGTGTGTATATACATACTAAGGTCTTTTGCTGCTGCAAATAAATGCCCATCCAGCTGTATGCAGGTGACTGGGGAATTGAGCCCTGATCAGGCTTTGCAAGTAAGTGTCTTTAACTACTGAGCCATCTCCCCAGCCCCACTCTACAGCTTTTGATTTAATTGGCCTGAGGTGAGACTTGGCCTGGAAATTATTTTAAAAGTTTCCAGGTAATGGACATGCAGGGCTAAGAAACACTGCTAAGCATCTTGCATATATTATAGATAGCTATAGATAGCTTTTAAAGCCAATTGTCTCTAGGTTTTCTAGGACACATGAATAAGACAACAGAAAGCATAGCATTTCAGTGCCAGGGCAGCTTCCAGGACAGTAGCTAAAACATATAATAATAATAATAATAATGAACCAGCTGCTCTCTAGAAAAAGATCCCAACATGAGCCTCTCTGCTGGCTGGAGTTTATTTTTAAAGCTAACAGTGCAGATTCTCTTGGGTCTTTCGAGCTGATAGGCAGGCTGAGAGTCATCAAGAATCCCCTTTTAGGCTGATTAGAAATTTCAAAAGAGATGATGCACTGAGCTTGTGAATATTTTATGTTCCATCTGTTGTCACCAACAAAAAGAAAAGAGGCTGAAAGAACCTATGCTTTTCTCTGTTGCTGCCTTCCTGAACTCCTCCCCCCTTTTACTTTAGGCTTAAGTTTCTAGGATCCTTTCCTTCTTTTTCAACAGGTCAGCCACGGCTGATAAAGCACAAGCCAATCATGTCATTTCCCTGCTCCTTCCATTTCACTCTCAGACAAAAACACCATCCTAGCCTGGTGTGGTGGAGCACGCCTTTAATCCCAGCACCTGGGAGGCAGAGGTAGGAGGATCACCATGAGTTCAAGGCCACCCTGAGACTACACAGTGAATTCCAGGTTAGCCTGGGCTAGAGTGAGACCCTACCTCAAAAAGCCAAAAAAAAAAATCCTTACTGGGACACAATTGTCCTTATAGACATATCCAACTGAAGCCTAGGGCCATGGGTTAGCTGACTGAAGAGGGGCAGAAAATTGAGAGAACCACGAAAGTATGATAACAGTGATCCCTTCAGTGAAGGCTACTATCCTTATAGTTGCTCAACTCTGAAACCTCTTCACCAGTTTACACTACTAGTCAAACACCAAACCTTGCCGAGTTTACCTCCTAAATCTTTTTCCTTTGCCAGCTGGATTCAGTCTCTTTTATCCCCACTTACATCATTCCTCCCACTGCAGCCAGAAATAAACTTTAGAAAATATAAGCCTGACCGTCTAGCCCTGCTTACAAACTGCCAGTGATTTTTTTATTGCCGTTAATATGAGGTTAAGTACACATGGCTGAGTACACATGGTTAAGTACACATGATTAAGTACATGTGGTGTGGCCAAGGCTGACAACCTCATCTGGGTTCAGTCTTCCTTCATTACCATGTGGCTGCCTGTTCTCTTCTTTAATTCTTCAAAGGCAGTGGTCTCTAAGGCAAGGTACACATACCCCAGAGCATGCCCAAGATGATTCACTATGGTGTGAGAAAATACAACTTCCATCCATTTTTATTATTGTACATTTTAATATCTATTATGCATAAAGTGTGTATATTAGTAGTACATGCATCTAATTTATAAATAAATTTATACATACTATAATAGTACTAAAATGTTGTATCAATAAACAAAGTTAATCAAAACAGAATGTACACCATTGCCCTAAGGGATCAGAGTCTTTTCTGGCTCAAGGGATCACTGTTATTTCACTGCATTGCAGTTGACCTTGGTCCCTAGGGAGCCCTTGTAGGGGATCAATGGAAAGAGAGGCAGGGCCTGGTCTCTGTTCCCCCAGATCTTCATAGTAAAGTTAATTCAGGCCAGCTGTGTGTCTAGAAGGAATGTTTTAACTCTTCTCAGCAGACATCTTTTTTATTATTATTCTGAATACTTTATTTCAACTAGAAGGTACAATATCTCAGGTGCTTCATACTTTTAAAAACTTCAATCACATAATGTTGAAACAACTTTAAAAAACAGTGCTATAAATGGAACTGTTTGGTTTTGACCATATATCTCTGCACAGCCCCATGGAATCTGTACAAAGAAATATCTTCTCTTTTTTTTCCTCTTAACTGTTCTTTTTTTAATATTGCTTTATTATCCATAATTAGATACACTGAATGAGCAAATAATGTGTTGATGTCCCCAATTCCCTGATTTCCCTCTTCCCTGTCCCCAGTCAGCTGGATAGCCTCCTCTGTGGGCAAACTGGATCAGTCCATGGGGTAGGAGGTTATGGGTAGCCCAGGAGTCAACCCGGTTCCACACACACACACACACCCGCCCTTTGAATGTTGTTACTGAGGGGGGCCATGTCTCTGGACATTCTCCTTCACCATGGCTCTTACAATCTTTCTGCCCCCTCTTCCGCTCAGTTCCCTGAGTCATGGTGGGTGAGTATTAAGGCTGCTTTATTGTTGAGAATTTAGGGGCCTCTGTAATTCTGCTTTAGGTTGTGTTGAAAATTGTTGGTGTCTGTCTCCCTGGCTTATCCTAGGTTGACTGATTGGGTGTGGTTATAGGTCTCTTGCTTATCCCACCACTTTCTGCGGGGTTCCATGTGGAACCTCCACGGTAGGTCTGGGGTGGCTCATCTCTTGCCAGGATGTCAGCTATCGGCCTGTGGCTCGTTGGTAGGGTTGGAAGAGCCACCACTGTCTCGCTGCCTTCTGAAAAATACAAACAGAATCTCCATTGGAGAGTGAGATCAGTATAGGTTTACTGAGATATACATTTCTGAAATTGCCTAGATTCTATTGTTAGTAGCCTCTTTGTAAATCACTTGTAAAGTGAATTTCTCTCTGGGTGCCCAAGATTTTGGTTCCCAGCGCATTTTGTCCTGAGTCACCATTCCATTTAAGGGCTCCCCATCACTGAGTGGATTACTTGGCCAAATTACAAGCTGTTGATTACCTCCCCCAGGCTTTGGCGCCTCCATTACAGAAGTGTTCATTTCTTGGTTCGCTGATCTCTCCCAGTAGGTACTGTGTTCAGCCTACTCATAGCCGCAGACTCTCTTAACTGTTCTTGTATGTAAGTTGCTTTCTAGTCCAGTATATCCAGAGTGGTGAAATAACAAGGCCAGCTATGGCCAAAGGTTGCTCCAAGTGTATAGGAAATGAGCCATACCTGCCGTAAAATGGGATAGGAAATGCTCGAAGCCATGAGCCTACCAAACTTGAAATTATTGTGATTTGAATACGATTCTCCCAAAAGGATGTAACTTCATTTCTACTGAATACTCTCAGCCATGATGGTGTTTTGAATCAATTGTTCCCCATAAACTCATGTGTTTTGAGTGCTTGGTCTCTAGCTGATGGAAATTTGGGATGTGGAGCCTTCTGGAGGAGGTGTGTTTTTGGGGGGGAGAAGGGCTTTGGGATGTTAAAGTCAGCTCACTCTTGCCAGAGTTCAGCTCACTCTCCTACTGCTGTTTTTCACTTACTGTGGCAAGGAGGTGATGTCCAGCTTCTATTCATACCATCTTTCCCTTGCCATCATGAAGCTTCCCCATCAGACTAGAAGTGAAAAATAAATCCTTTCCTCCTGTCATCTGCTTTTGGTCAGGTGTTTTGTCCACAACATGAAGGTAACTACAACATCATGCTCTGGGGTTTGGTCCTAACAAACATAAATAAGACACTGGAGGTAAAAATAGACAAAACAACTCAAAAAATGTTTCCAGCACTAACTCTGGAGGAACAGAACCAAAAGAATGAATATGTAATATAAAGGAGATTTGTTGGATTAGTTTACAGGATATCATCTGGGCAGTCCAACAATAGCTGTTGGCAGGCGTGAGCATGGAGGAAGCCAGTAGCTACTCAGTCTATAAAGCTGGATTCCTAGAGGACTCCTGGAGAGCCACTGGTCTTCAGTCCATGTGTGAAGGCCAATGAAACTTGGTTCCAAGGTCCATGGAAGATAGTTGAAACAGGGCAGATGCATGCACAAGTGAATAGTTAGGGCAGCCAGGTAAAAAGCACTCACTAGCTAGTAACATGGGCAGCCAGGTGAAAAGAGGACACTATGTTCTCTCAGAGCTTCTTTCTATAAAGTCCACTTTGGAAAGGGCCGCCCACTCTGGAGGAAGGACTTCTTTACTCAGTCCTTCCTTGAAACCACCTCACAGACCTGCCCAAGAGGCGTGTCTTCAGATTCCTAATCTGATCAAGTTGACAATAGAACTTAATTAACACATCCTTCAGTGACAACTCACCCAGCAAGCTGTATAAAACTTCAGTTTAGGACTGGAGAAATGGTTCAACCGTTAAGGCGCTTGCCTGCAAAGCCTAATGACATAGGTTTGATTCCCCATTGCCCATGTAAAGCCAGGTGCACAGAGTGGCGCATGTACCTGGAGTTCCTTTGTGGGGGCTGGAAGCCCTGGCACACCATTCTCTCTATCTTTATCTCTCTCTGCTTCCAAATAAATAAAAAATAAAATACAAAAAATATCCCTCACTTCAGTTTAGATAAATGGCTAAAGGCAATCAATGCTGAGACTGAAAAGGAGGAAGGGTGCCCAGAGAATGGACGATAGGGGTCTGTTTGTCTGTGTGGATATCTACCAAAGTAGCTAAGCCCAGGCTTTGCTGTTTTGTTGTTTGCTTCTGGTAGCTCAATACTGCCCCCAGGGTGGAAGTGCCTGCACACCAGACACCATTCCAGACAGCTGAAATGACCTTCCACTTGCCCATAACACTCCTATTTTAAACTAACAGCATCTGTTTTCATGCCAGTAATTACTGTGTCAAAGTTCTTCAAATCGTTTGTTTTGCAAGTAGGTCAAACAGGCATTCTGTGATCCTGCCCTCTGTTTACTTACCCAGTGACTTCATTTTTTTTTCAATCTAATAGTGTAGCAGTTTGAACAAAAAAGATATTTTAAGCCGGGCATGGTGAAGCATGTCTTTAATCCCAGCACTCAGGAGGCAGAGGTAGGAGGATCGCCGGGAGTTCAAGGCCACCCTGAGACTACATAGTGAATTCCAGGTCAGCCTGGACTAGAGCGAGACCCTACCTCGAAAAACAAAAAAAAAAAAAAAAAAGATATTTCATTATGGAGTTGAGGTTCATTATTTAACAGTAACCATTTCCTTTTCTTTTTTTTTTTCAAGGTAGAGTCTCCCTAGTCCAGGCTGACCTGGAGTTCACTATGTGCTCAGGGTGGCCTTGAACTCATAGTGATCCTTCTACCTATGCCTCCTGAGTGCTGGGATTAAAGACATGTGTCACCCCACTCTGCTAACAATAACTATTTTCATCACACAATCTATATTGTAGAAAAATGAGATACTAGTAAAACAAAATTTAGAAGAAAATCATCTGGGATCCCACAGTTAGAAAATAGCTCATCAACTTTTTTTTTTTTTTTTTTTGAGTTAGGGTCTTGCTCTAGCGCAGGCTGACCTGGAATTCACTATGTAGTCTCAGGGTGGCCTTGAATTCATGGCACTCCTCCTACCTTTGCCTTCCAAGTGCTGGGATTAAAGGCATGTGCCACAATGCCTGAATGCTCATAAACATTTTGATGAAATATCCTACCATATTTTTTCTATACAAATGAATATTTGTATTTTCCTCAGCTCTTATATATGTAATATCTTCTCATATGAATACAGATTAACATCATTGTTTTGAGTGTGTCATTATAAACATAGGTGAGCTACATTTTAGCCATCTCTTGCTATTTCTTTGCTGTGCTCAGTAATGCATGCACCCTTGTACATGTTTGAGGTTTTTAAAAAAAGATGAACTGCTAAAAGTGAAATGGCTGGGGCAAAGTACGTAACAGTCTTTTTCAACATACAATGCTAAACAAGCAGTCCAGAACCACTGTACCTATTAACCCTCCCTCCAGCAGCACCGCTATGGGCCAGTTTCCTTGTGTCATCGCCATCACTTCATGAACCCTGAGTACTGCTGGACCACGGACTTTATAGCATATGTCAAACACTGACAAAGTCAAATCAACAGTTTATGCAGGGAGAGTGGGGATGATGGGGGAGGCAATATTTACTGGCATGTGGGCTGAGACTGTAGCACATAGGGACTGTGAATATCCAGAGCCTGAATGTCATCCCAGGCAGGTGTCATAGACAATTTCCTGGAATAGGTCAATGGGGAAGTTAGCCTTTACACATCACTGGGAGTAAATTGTATAAAGCGTGCAGAAGGATTGATAGAATGATCAAGATAAAGGAATGGCTCCAGGCATGAATAGATTTTGGGTTTTTAAAAATATTTTATTTATTTATCTATTTATTAGAGAGAGAGGGAGAGAGAGGCAGATACAGAGAGAGAGAGAGAGAGAGAAAGAGAGAGAGAGAGAGACAGTGGGTGCACCATGGCCTCCAGCTACTGTAAATGAACTCCAGACACGTGTACCGCCCTTGATCTAGCTTTATATGGGTACAGGGGAATCGAATTGGGTTCTTCTTAACTGCTAAGCCATCTCTCCAGCCCTGAATAGTTTTTTTAAGGAGCAACGAACAATTCTGTAATTGTTTGACTAAAGCATATTGGGAGAGTGGACAGGAGCACAGGTATTTTGCTAGAGAAGAGCCCCTCAGTGCTAAACAAAGGAACTTGTCTTTATCTGGAAAACCAGATGAAGATTACAACAGAAAATTCCCTTTGGAGGCAGAAGTTGGCACCCAAACCTGAGTGTGGACATTGATACTGAACTTGAGAATTTTTTTGTCTTTTCCATTGATGAACTCTATGGAGGAGGAATCACCCAACCTCTCTGTCTAATTGAATAAAGGAGCCCATCCAGGACCCTTCTAGTTCTAAAGGCTGATTCTCCCACTAAAAGAAACAAAACACTCTTGGAACTTCTTTTGACTTTTATTTATTATTTTTTTTCTAGAGAAGGTGGCCATCAAGATTCTGGACAAGACCAAGTTAGACCAAAAGACCCAGAGGCTGCTATCGCGGGAAATTTCCAGCATGGAGAAACTACACCATCCCAACATTATCCGCCTTTACGAAGTCGTGGAGACCCTGTCGAAGCTCTACCTGGTGATGGAGTATGCAGGGGGTGGGGAGCTCTTTGGGAAAATTAGCAATGAAGGGAAGCTCTCTGAACCAGAAAGCAAGCTCGTCTTCTCTCAGATTGTGTCTGCCGTGAAGCACATGGTAAGCAAGGGCCTGCAGAGCCTTGCTCCAATCCCACTCCCTTGGGAACATGGGGTTTTAGTTTCCTGTCATGTAATTATCACAGAGGGATTTAATTCTGCAATGGCAGTTGTACCTTTGGGAAGAGCGAGAAGTCTGGCTGGGGTCATGCTCCTCACCTCCAGAGCAATACCCAGGGATCTCCAGTTACCCAGAGTGTCCCTGGCTTCTCCAGAAGTTGGCAGGAGCCATTCGGAGCAGCTGGGTGAAAATTCCCCACTCATTGGCCATACTTGTTTCTCCAGCCTCATGTTCCAGTGCCCATATGGTTGGCTCCTCATTGTTTCTTTGCCCGGCCTTCCTAACTCTGTCTAGGATGTCCTTTACCTCTTTTCATTACATTCCAATCCTGTCCACACTTTATGACCAGCTCAGTTTGGCCCTAACTCTCAAATTTGATTCAATCCCAGGCCATTCGCACTGAACTTTCTCACTTTCCGTGAGCTTTCCTAGCTCTTACTGCTTATGAATTATTCCTCAGTTCTCTATTTCTTTAGATAAAATAAAGCTGGACTCCTATATCACACTGCCTGGCTACTTCAAGAGCTGATTTTTGTTGTTATTGTTTGGTTTTGAGGTAGGGTCTCACTGTAGCCCAAGCTGACCTGGAATTCACTATGTAGTCTCCGAGTAGCCTTGAACTCAGCAATCCTCCTTACCTTTGCCTCCCAAGTACTGAGGTTAAAGGCATGCACCACTATGCCTGCTCAAGAGCTGTTTCTTTTGTGCCTTGTCCAGTGCCAGCCAAATTATACTGGGCACACAGGAGGAACTTGACTTGCACACTTACTACCAGTAATCAGGTAGGCAAGCAGCAGAGTGGGTACAGGTGTGAATCCTCAGAAGCTCTAGGCCCTGCCACTTCTCCCAGCAAAGAGGAAGGGTGAATCATAGTTACAGATGCAGATTTTACTGGGTTCATGTACAAGGACCATTAAGCACTGTCTATACTAAACCATATGCCGTATGAGGTGGTAATTAACACCCAGTTTTACTAAGAAGTATCACTCGTATCACACACCTGGTGTACTTGAGAAGGTATGACCAAGTATCCAGCTTACAAAGCCTAGATTCTTACCCCCATTAGGAAAAGTAACCCATCTCCCAAGCCCATGAGACTGAATGTCAAGTGTTCTGAGAATACTGCCTGAGTCTAGCTTATAAGGGCAGGAGGAGAAGGCACTTATAGCCTATGATGGGATCTATTGCAAGAAGCTTGCCATCTGCAACCTCTGCCTTTTGAAGAATTGTATAAAGGAGTCCATCCAGAGAAGCATGGCTGGGAGGTTGGAGCAGGCTCCGACCTTCCTGATTGTAGTGTCAAGAGATCACTCAGAAAAAAAATAGTTAAGACCTAAAATAATAAGACTTGCTATTTCAAAATGTATTAGTATAAGATCTTGGTCTTATTTCTGGAGCTAATTCCTGAGTCTGAGTGTGAACAAACTCCAATCCTAACCTGACAGGAGACTAGGACCTTTGGCCAATTTACATTAAAGCTACAAGTTACCCCAGGGTTTGCTAACAATGTAGGTTGAGCTCCACTGAGTTCTGTAACTGCCTCTTCACCACCTGCCTCGCTCCTGAAGAGCAATTGATGCTTTTTTGTTTTGTCTTGTTTTTTTGAGGTAGTGTCTCACTCTAACCCAGGCTGGCCTTCAGCTCACAGTGATCCTTCTACATCTGCCTCCCAAGTGCTGGGTGGGATTAAAGGTGTGTGCCACCATGCCTGGCTTACATTTGTTATCTTTGTATTTTACTCCAAAATTGACTAATTTCCTCCATGTCTTCTTCTACAGCATGAAAACCAAATTATCCACAGAGATCTGAAAGCAGAAAATGTGTTTTATACCAATAACACTTGTGTGAAGGTAGGTGACTTTGGATTCAGCACAATAAGTAAAAAAGGTGAAATGCTGAACACCTTCTGTGGGTCTCCTCCCTATGCTGCACCTGAGCTCTTCCGAGATGAGCACTATGTGGGTGTTTACGTGGATATCTGGGCCTTGGGAGTGCTTTTGTACTTTATGGTGACTGGCACAATGCCATTTCGGGCAGAGACGGTGGCCAAGCTGAAGAAAAGCATCCTTGAGGGCACTTACAGTGTGCCCCTGCACGTGTCAGAGCCCTGTCAGAGGCTGATCCGAGGAGTCCTTCAGCCTGTCCCCACTGAGAGGTATGGGATCAGCTGCATCATGAACAATGAGTGGATGCGAGGAGTGCCGTACCCCACCCCTTTGGAACCTTTCCAACTGGATCCTAAGCATTTATCAGAAACCAGCACCCTCAGAGAAGAAGAGAACGAGGTGAAGAGCGCTTTAGAACACTTGGGTATAACAGAAGAGCATATCCGCAATAACCAGGGGAGAGATGCTCGGAGCTCAATCACAGGGGTCTATAGAATCATCTTACATCGAGTGCAAAGGAAAAAAGCTTCAGAAAGTGTGCCAATAATGATGCTGCCAGACCCTAAGGAAAGGGATCTAAAGAAAGGATCCCGTGTCTACAGAGGCATAAGACACACATCCAAATTTTGTTCCATTTTGTAAATTACATCAGACTGCTGGTAATTAACCAAGATCAGAGTTGCTGCTTTGACATTTATTTTTATGGACAACTTGGTTGAAGACTTTTTTTGGTAATTTTTAAATAAAATTAAATTTGAAATATGCATTTTTCCAAAAAGTCTGTCAGCCCATATTCTGGCTTGATTTGGGATTCTGTCAAACTCCAACATTCATTTACTTATTCGAGAAATATTTATCCAAGCCAGGCATGGTGGCACATGCCTTTAATCCCAGCCCTTGGGAGGAAGAGGTAGGACTGCTGTGAGTTCAAGGCCAGCCTGAGACTACATAGCAAATTCTAGGTCAGCTTGGGCAAGAGTGAGACTCTACCTCAAAAAAACAAAACAAAAAGGAAATATTTATCCAGTGCTTACTAGGTTGCAGGCATTATTAAAGGTGCTGGTGAAACAGTGAAGCGTGACAGGCCAGGTCCTTTCCCTCAAGTGTAGTATATTATTTTAGTACAGGACACAGGCACTAACAACTATTTTTAAAAGAAAAATATCAGGTAGATGTGATTCAGAGACTACAAACAGGGTGGCCTGATATGAGAAGCTTGCTACTTTGGATTAGATCTTTAAGGGAGGCTACTTGAAGTCAAAGACCGTGTGGGAAAAAAGCCAGAAAATGTTAAGAGCATGCCTGGCCACTAGTGTTTTGACACTGGGCTTTTTCTGACAGAGCCAAAGGCAAAGGCTTCCGTGTGGTTATTTGGGAAGGGATTCCCCAGCCCAAGAGTGAGGAACAGGGAAAACAGTGATGGTGCAGATGATGCAGGCACATTATCAAGTTGGCCAGTGGTTCAGGATCCTTTGAGTTTTATGCTTCATATCTCAAGGGTCTGCCCGGAGTGTGAAAGATTTATCTCTCAGCTCCTGTTCACTGTTGGGCAAAGATTCCCAGTTGTGTCGTTTGACCTGCAATACCAGATTATTCTGTGTGGGTGCCAAATGGGCCCTGTGCTTCATACTTTTTTTTTTTTAAATCAGAGACGTTGGGATAGAAGAGGAGGTCACAGGGCTGGGGAGATTGCTCAGTGGTTAAAAGCATTTGCTTGCAAAGACCGCTGGCCTGGGTTTAATTTCCCCATTACCCACATAAAGACAGGTCACCAAGTGAAGCATGTTATCTGGAGTTTCATTTGCAGAGGCAAAAAGCCCTGCACACACGCACACGCACACACGCACGCACACACACATGCACACTTTCAAAGAAAGAAGGAAAAAGAGAGGAAGGGAGGAAGGGAGGGACAGTCACAGCATTGCCTGAAGCCAGCACAGTGCCAAATAGATCTTCATGAAGCTGCCCAAACTTGTGTGGAGACATTTCACTGCATCAGTGGCAGAAAGGACCTGAAGTGGTGCATAAAGGATGTCCAACATGGCCCACCCCCATCCCTTGCTCCACTTACATCCCTCTGTTAAATGTACTCAATGAGGTGGGGCCCAGAAGGACTTTAGGTAGGTTCTAGGATGTGCAGCAATGTTTCTCAAGTTCTAGACTTAGGAATCACCTGGAGGGCTTGTTACATCATCAGACCTTTATATTCAGGGCATCTGGGATGAGCAGACAGTTACATTTCCAACTTTGTGGGTGATACTGATGCTGGTAGTCAGGGGCCAGACTTTAAGATCCTTGGAGCTAGTCATTCCTCTGCAGCTGATCCTGAGGATTGACTCTGCCGCTCTCCTACATGACCCATCCCATGTTTCCCTCACCTCCGGCCAGCATTTCAGCTGAATATTGATGAGCACGATCCTGATCTTCATCATGAAAGGATCCTTAGTTGCCTTATCCTTGTCAGGCCACAACTGACATTACAACCTGTTCCCCATTATCAAGAGGACCAGAAGTGATACGCCAGTGACTCTTGGGTTCCCAACATATTCATCTTTAGCTCCTCATGATACTTAGTGTCAATAATCATGACTAGTATAAAACCTCCATTGTTTGCTTGTAAACTGGCATGGGCAACCCAAATGGCATGTGACAGTCATAGATTGCAGTTCACCAGAACAATTTTGGGGGACCCACTGGGAGCATGTCCTGCCCCTTGGGAGCCCAAACCTCTCATTTAATCAAGGCTAAATTGTTGGAAACACAAAACCTTATAGTGACTCACTGCGATTTTGAGATGGGTCAATCCCACTTCCACACCTACATATCTTAACACTAATATATAATAATAATAATATGAGGCATTCTTAAAGCATGTATATTCTCCTGGAGTACAGCACACCAACCCTGTATGTTTCTTATGTATTTGGAGCCTTAGTTGAGCCATTCCATGTTCTATTTATACTGATTGCTTCCAGTGTTGAAGTATATGGTAATAAGGGGACCCTGTAGTCATGTTCACACTGCCCTACCTCCTTTATAAAAAAAAAAAAAGTCCTTGGGATGGAGAGACAGCTCAGTGGTTAAGGCACTTGCTTGCAAAGTCTGATGGCCCAGGTTTGATTCCCCAATACCCATGTAAAGCCAGCTGCACACAGTGGCACATGCATCTGGAGTTTGCAGCAGCAAGAGGCTCTGGTGTGTCCATTTTTTTTCTCTCCTATAAATATTTTTAAAAAGTAGTTCTTGGTCAGCCACATGTGGTGGCTCACAACTTTAATCCCAGCACTTGGGAGGCAGAGGTAGGAGAATCATTGAGAATTCGAGGTCAACCTGAGACTACATAGTGAATTCCAGGTCAGCTTAGGCTAGAGCAAGACCCTACCTTGAAAAAAACCAAAAAAAAAGTAGTTCTTCACACAATGCTGTGATATATCATAACCAGGAATCAAGTATCTCTAGGTTCCAATGTGATCACTGGAGGACACACTGCAGGCAGGACAGACAAACCTATATCCTCAATAGATATCACTGCTAATGAGGATGAGTCACTGCTGTGCCCTTCTGCATTGATGTCTCAGTGGGTCTGGCAATGCCCAGATCATCACTTGATGGTTCTGTTCTTCACTTGCCATCCAGTGCACTGGGATAGTCTTTTAGGGAACAGATGAGTGGTTGCTCAGCATCACATCATGAATTCAAACATTCACACCTCCCAGAGTGTCGCCAAGGTGGTTCTTCCATTGCCACCTCAATGACTATTTGCCATAGTCATATTCCAAACCTCAGTCATCACCTATCAGGAAATTAAGACCAGCTTAGGTGTCTCATTCCAAGTCACAAACTCTTTGTATCCTATCTTATATTCTTCCCTCCACATCTGACCCAACAACCACTAAAGATCCCCTTGCCTGATTTGGGAACACTTGCCTGATTTGACAGTACTTAACAGCCAGGTTCTGGAATGCCTTCAGTGTCTATTTTTCCACACACAAGGGTTTATACTTCTTGAATTGTGTTGAAACTTCACTTAGACTCTTGGCTAGGGAACAATGAAAGCAGGAGAGGAGGAAAAGAAAGCCAAGTGTCAAGTTTGGACTAAAGCACACGCCTGCTACAACAATGTTGGCAGTGTCTGGGCAAGAAGCCTCATCTGTCACACCGCTGGGGTACCCTGTTTTGCAACCTTTCTAAGATTATCCACTAGTACTAACTTGAGTTTTAAGAGTTCCTCTCTTCTTATCAAGCCCAACTTTCATAACAGAGAATATTAAATGAAATCCTGGTCCTGTTGGAGGTAGTTTCCTTCTGCAGTTTAAGGACCCCCTTAAACTGTCTTAAAGGTCTGGCTTTCAGTGAGCTTGTCATTTTGTATTTTCAGCCTTCCTAAGCAGGTAGTAACAGCTGACCAAATAAAGTCTATCTTTGTTAAAGTACCACAGGATCCAAGGCTCCATCTTCCTCCTACATGCCATAGGCTTCCACTACCATGCTTATAAACATATTCGTGTTTTCTAGATATGTAGCATATCACACACAACACACTGATCTTGTGAAATAGAAACCTCCTTGGGCTAAAGAAAGGTGTTTCCAGAGCTGTGTTCCTTCCTGGAGGTTTTAGAGTTCCCTTGCCTTGCCTAGCTCCTAGAAGCTACCTGCCTCCATCTTCAACCTTCTGTAGTCACATCTTCCCTGCATTGAGGACCCACATGATTAGATCTATCTTCCTCTGACAATCCTGAATAGCCTTCCCATCTTGAATTCCTTAGCCTTTAACATGTCTTATCACAAGGTAATCTACTACATTCTAGAAATGGACAACTGTGTAGGGGGTGAGTGGCATTATTCTGCATACAAACAATGCAGTTTTACATTTGATGAACTAGCTTCATTCTCTATCCCTAAGGGTTTGCTTTCTAGGGCTGTTGAGAACCATCTTAGCCTAGATTACCCCCCAACAAAACAGAACTAGAATTTATGACAAATCCTTGTATTAATAAATTATTGCTAGGAGCTGGAGAGAGGGATCAGTGGCTAGGTGCTTGCCTGCCTGCAGAGCCTAATAAGCTGGGGTTCAATTCCCCTGTAACCACATAGAGATGCAAAGTGGTGCATGTGTCTGGAGTTCATTTGCCGTGGCTAGAGAGCCTGGTGTGCTAATTCTCTCTCTCTCTCCATACATACACCCTCATATATATGTATGTATCTCTCTTTTATCTCTCTCTGCTCGCACGCAATAAGGATCACTATGAGTTCAAGGCCAGCCTGGGACTACATAAGTGATTTCCAGGTCAGCCTGGGCTAGAGACCCTACCTCAAAAATAAAACAAAAAAAGTAATTTCCTTAAAAAATGATCCCAGGATGAGGGAGAAATGCAAAGAAGTGACACCAAAGAGGGAGGCCAATATAAGGATGTCTTGTTGAGTTGGTCATAGGCCACTAGTAGTTGATATAGACCATCTTCTGGGGAGCCATATGAAATGCATTCAGAAGTGTGCTTAGAGGGTCAAAGGAGATGTAAGAAGATGTTCCACTCCTAACAATGGCGGCTCTAGGGGCACCTACTTCACCTCTCCTATTCCAGTTATGAAACTGAATACCAATTATGCAGGCCACCTACATGTGTGTATGCATATAGCAAGAATCCAAAAGAAGATACTACTGCTTCCACATTCTGAATCTTAGTCAAAGACTCCATGGAATTAACCACAGCAGTAGCTAGAGAAGGCATATGGGTAGGTATGAGAAATAGCGCATTTTGTGATGCACAGACCAAATGCCACAAGAAACTTGGCATGTCCAAGCAGAGGATGAGGCAGGTTGATTAAAAACATATTAAGCCTTGATGAGTATACGAATGGAAGTAGGCACAGACAAGATGCAAAAGGAATCTTCGGGTCTGAATAAAAGATCTAGGACATATGGTAAAAGTGCCTGTTACTGAGTAAAGCATTCTAGGAAATACTCGCCCCTGCCGGCTGCCCTGGAGTTCATTATGTAGTCTCATGGTGGCCTTGAACTCATGCCAATCCTATTTCTGCCTCCTGAGTACTGGGATTAAAGGAATGAGCCACCATGCCTAGTTTTTTTTTCCTTTTTAATAAATGATCACCTTGCTAAAAAGAATTTCTGTCAATTTGTATTCATAATTAGCATCCAACCACTGTCTTTATAGAAATAAATTTTTGGGAAAATCATAGGCTAGTCAGCTACTTTCTCCTACCACCAACTAAGCGGGGAGGGAAATAACCTGACTTGAGGAATTCCTATAAATTCTGAAGTAAAGGCTCACTTGTCTATCAGGACCACAGAAAGACCCTACATTCTCTGTCAACTTCTACTTTAGTGTTTTTAAAAATGTTTTATTGGTGAGTCGGGGGGGTGGGGTGGCCCATGCCTCTCCTCCTCCCAGTGGCTCACAGCTATGTCCCTGCCAGGTTGCCAGTCTAGACAAATGGCTCATTTAAGACAAGATCATATATTACATACTTGCTATTTCTGGTATAAGCAGAGTGCCTTGAAAAGGTGAGTGAGTGAGTGAATGAATTCACAGCCCACATTTAAAAGAGCCTAAATTGTTGTTAGTTCATTAAAGAAAATGAATATTCAAATATCTGAAATATTGGTCTAAAACTTTATTTCCAAGTTACTCACCTTACCGTTAGTAAGGTATGCAGTTAATGTTCTGTGCCAGCATTATCAGGCTTGCCCATTGCCGGCAATGGACTTTGAGAAAACCCATTTCTTGGCACCCAAAGTTTAAATTACTCTTTTAAAACACACAGAACTCTAGATACATGCACCATCTTCCCACCACTCTTTAAATCTGAACTTACATTATTAATCTATACCAGTGGATGTTAAAATGAAATCATTTTTACAAATTATAACTGTACAAATCAAAATACTAGTTCATATTAGACAAGAGTATTTTACAAACATTACATATCACCTTGCAATCTGAAACACAACACATGTGTGTATTTTTAGATAACTGAAACTTCACAGAATTTAATAGCAAATAAAGTTGAAAATTTTAGTTCTGTACATCAGTTCCAACTATCTGTATTTTACAAACTATAAGGCTCATGTCATATAGTTCAGCACCAAAACATCTACAAAACTTTCTAAACAATCTCATTCATCCCATGTGATATTTTCTCATTGTTGTTTTTAGGGTGACAGTCTAAGGAAAATGTTAAATTCTATATCCAGATCTTAGAGTGGAATATTCTTTTTGGCTACTCAGACTGTGTAAAAACTTGGGTTGTATCTTCTTACATTCATTGAACAGATAAAAAAAATACACACAAACCCCAAGGAAAAGAACTTTTATCCCATGAATTTAAGTTGTCAGTCTATAAAGTAAATTTATAATACTGAACATATGTAGCCTAATAATGCCCCACCCCATCCTTCCTACTTTAAATTTTAAAAAGGAAGCACACCAAAGGTTTCATTCATCCTTTCAAATAAGGTCTAAGGATTGCAACATGCTTCCTCATACACAGCTTCAATAACATGTCAGCATTGTTGATTACAGTCCACCGTGAACTGATAAGAAACCCCAGACGAACCATGTTTCCCAGGACAGAAGCCTGCTCCATGCCAGCATCTCTGCAGAGGTGATGAATCACTTTTGCCACTGCTGGCCTAGAGTTACAGCAATAGTTCATCCAGATCCCAGAACCAGTGTTCCTCTCTTCTTTTCTGTCTCTGTATGGTTTCTACATCTTCAAAGAAAATGTTTGTCTTGCCAATTTCAAGCAGGGTTTGTGCATATCACATGTTAAATCCATATTCCCCAAGCTAGAAAAGGTTTTCAAAAGCCAAAGGTACCTTCTTATTTGTCTGAAGTATAAAATACTTACATACATGTAAAAAATTTTCTCGTAAATTGGAGACAATACCTCTGCTTCTTCTCACAAAAGCACTCAGTTCATACCATGTTTAGAAGCTAAACTGCATGCATATAAATGGCCAGAGAGGTATAAAGTTTCACAGAGCCCTTAACATCATCTGAGTACATTTAGCATTGGCCAGACCACACAGGAACATTAGCAAGTTGAGCAAAGACTTTTCTAAGAACACAATAGTTTTCCAGGCTCTGTGTCAGTCACATAAAAACTTAAGCAACATTTAATCCTTTAAAATTGTCCCCAGACATACCGTTCCTCCAATCACTTCCATACTCCCAACCCAACCACAAACCCCTGTGAAGTCTGACACCTCACAGAGGATCTTAGTGTTCCCCATTAGTTATGACGGCGGCTTCGGTTTCTGTTGTTGCTGCAGGGAGTCTTGGCACCTTTTTAGCAGGGCTAGGAATATGCTAAAATGAAAAGAAACAGTCATTGGCTCTTAAAGAATCATGGCATTCAAGTTCCCATAAATAGAAGGCAATTTGAGCGGTTCATGTTGATAAATATTCTATACAGCTTTCCAAAGAAGGGAACTAAATATCCAATCTTGACCTACACTTGTAGTTCAAACGCTGCTTGGATTCACTACCTAACTGGCCAAGAAGTGAGATTACACTTACCAAAAATTGTGATGAGCAAAAAAAAAAAAAAAAAAAGAGGTAACTTCAAGGTTATAAAGTCCTTGTATTGAAATCTGGCTTTACCACTTACTATGATTCTTTAAATTCTAGTAGCTAATAAAATCAAGTATTTAGCATGTACCTTTTTCAGTTGGAAATGGCATAGATGGATTCTGAACCCAGAGGCTTGCTCTGAATTACTCAGCTCTACTGACAGTCTTTTAAGTGACTGGATCTCAGAGATCCTAAACCTGGAGATGTGGGGGGGAAACTTCTTACCCTGTCAAAAAGCAGGATTAATGCGACACACTTCATTTACCTCCATTGCTGTGCTTGAGTGTACAAGTCCGACTCCTTCATCCAAAGTGTGGTCATTTGGAGAGGGGCGGCGGGCATAAGTTCTCCTGTGCTTTTCATCCACTCGCACTAAGTACCACGTTCCTTCGAAGAGTGAATCTATTGAACACTGGGGAATATAGTTGGCTAAGAGGAGAAGAGAGGACATTAAAAATTTCTTGCGCCAAATTGAAATAAAGAACTTTCCTATTTCTCTTCAATCTCCAGTATCAGATTATTACTAGAGGCTTGATATCCTCATCTTAATTTACTGTAATTTTAGTGTTGTCATAGCTCTCCAATCCAGTGTGTTTTTACTGGATGATGCCAGGTTTTCATTAGCATTTCTCAATATTTTTGTCCCTTTGTCTCCAAGAAGACACAAAAGTTTTTTTCAATATAACCAAAACCAGACTGACAAAAATGAGTCTTTTATATTTAATATTTACCCAAGTGGTGCGTGTCTTCTCTGAGCTTCATGTTTTCTGCAAAGACATCTGGTGCCACACAAATTCTCGAGTCAAGCCTTGATTTAAGATCACACAAACTTGCTGTGATTTTGTCAAGAGCAGATCCTAAGACAGTAAATAATTTCAACATTAAAAGATTAAGAATAACATGTCCCAAAGAAGATTAATAAAATTTTGCCAAAAGGAAATAAATTCTCTCACTAGACATTGATTACCAGCTAGGAGGCAAATTAGGAAAGAGGTGTGAACTGACTACAAATAATGTTTCGGTAGTTGACCCACAGTATTGAAAGATACCAGGTTTTCATTAGCATTTCTCAACATTTTCGTCCCTTTTGTCTCCAAGAAGTTTTCTTCAACATAACCAAAATTAACAAAAATGAGTCTATCTTTATATCCATCAAGGCAGCTTTGTAGGGCAGAGAGTAAAAATCTGACTACATCCAAAGAAGTAATCAAGATTACAATGTTGCTTAGATGAGGTGTCTGGGGAGGAAATACTTTAGATCTGTGGTACCTTGTGTGTCTACTACCACATGATTGTTGCCACTACTATTTCAGAAATACAGTGCCAAAATGGAAACAGCTTTAGAGATCAAATATTCATAATATATTTTCCTACAATTGAAACATTTGTTTATCATAACAGTCATCAAGCTATATACCAAATTAATTTAATCGTAGTAGGGTTCAAAATATGTTAATATATTTTTAGAGTTGTAGAGATAATTAAAAAAAAAGATTAGAATGTTGTAATGATCTATGGGACAGGCTCAGGAGCTCCTTTGAGAAACAGCTCAAAGAAACCTCACCACAGGGGTTTGCAATTCATTCTTTTTTTAAAAAAATATTTTTATTTATTTGCAAATAGAAAAGAGAAGAGAAGAGAAGCAGAAAGAATGGGCACACCAGGGCCGCTAGCCATTATACAGCAACTCCAGACACATGTGCCACTTTGTGCATCTGGCTTTACGTGAGTACTGGGAAATCCAACCCAGGCTATTAAGCTTTGCAGGCAAATGCCTTAAGTGCTGAGCCATCTTTTCCAGCCCCCTAAAATGCATTCTTGTTGGAAGACTCAGCACTAACCTGGTGTGGCATCTTGTGTAACTTTAAGGGAGTACAGAGTGGCAGCCAAACCAGAACCATAAGAGAACACGCCAATCCTCTTCCCTGCCAACTGCTGAGGTGAGTACCTAAGTAGGGAAAAATGGTTAAGCTTTACAGATCCAACCTACAATGAGTGAGAAGGTATATACGGGCCCTATGGGCTAACACAGTACCTAACTTTTTTGTTTGTTGTTTGAGACAGGGTCTTACTATATAGCCCAGACTTGCTTAAGTTAAAGTTCTTAAAGGCATATCTTACAAGTCTTAAAGTACATCAGGAAACCCAATTTGAGTTTAATAAACAGCAAGCAAAAGTTTACATCTTTCTGGGAATGGTGGGGCTTATGAAAGTTATTAAATTACCAAATAGGTTACTGTTATCCAGGAACTTGCGATTCAACTACACAAGAACAATAAAACCATGAAAACAAGAGCCAGGAAAGCTCTGTTAACAAATACTGGGAGAAGAACCATTATCTCAACCCATATGTCCTTCACATCAGTGGACAACAGACAAGAGAGTCTGAAAATAAGTATCCTTTTCTGAGCTACCAACATGCCTGATGCTGGAGCTGGTCTTAGAAATCCACCACCAGAAAAAGGGAGTTAAGTAACTGAAACATATACTTACTGTGCTAGAAGAGAAGCAAGGGAGCCATACACAGAAGATGTATACATATTTCCATTCTGATTTGATACAAGCAGAGATGCCTTTGTCTTCTGGTTAAATAGCTCAGAACTAGCCTTCATAAATGCCTTTTCCACATCTCTGTCAAAGTAAGTATCTTCTAACTTAACATCCCTGGAAGAGTTCATGTTAAAAGAGAATTTCATAGTTTACAACGACTATTTTTTACTGTATTTTATTATATAATTGGCTTAATATGTCTATGAGTATGTGACTTTGTTTTGCTATTTATTAAAAATTAAGCACTAACATCCTAATTTCTATAGATGATGTTAACAGTTGTATAGTTCTTTGCCAAGTTATTATAATCAAGACAACTTGCCACTAACAGACGCAATGCAGTACTCTTTCCAGTCCAGTCTCGTCTATTTGTTTAGTTTTAAAAGTCATTAATCTTATAGGATGTTAAATCTTGAAAAGCCAAGTAGAAGTTTATCAAAAGGGATATAGGAAGGGATAACCAGAATTTTAACATGTATTGCATGCTAGGCAGCCTAAAGTGAGAGAAAGACAGAGTGTGAAACCAGACTTCAACACTGGCAGAGCACAGACACAAGAGTTACGTGGGGATCTAGTGAACACTGGCACATGTGTGCTTATATTAACTGGTAAAAGAATAGAATGAAAAAGCAGAAACCAGAAAATCTTAAGACTCAGTTTCTTCACTGAGAATGATAAATGATCAGAACACTTCTAGTATTCTTTTGGCTTAAAATTTCAGATCTGTACAAATGAAACTGTGCTCTTAATATAGAAGAAGAAAAAAAAAAAAAAAAAAACACAATAGCTCCTCTTACCCAAAGGCTTCCAAGCCACTATAGATACTGTTTTTATCTCTGTTCGGATCGTTGAGGAAGTCATTCAGGAACATCCGAGCTAGAGATTTCTGAACCAGTTTACAATATGGTGAATGAAAGATCATGAAGCCAAAATCATCCAGTGTAAAATCTTTATCACATCCCTCTGAAATGGAAGATCAAGAGGAGTATGAAATTCACATAAGCCACATAATTTTACCACTTGGCTTTTACTTACTGTAGAAAGAAACAAGTTAATTTATTTAGTGCACTGTGAAGAGCAGTGGGCATGACAATAACAGCACTGACTATCCTATATTTTCAAGTAGCTACCAGAATGTCTTGAACTCTCTGTAGTTCATAATGTGCATTACCTTGATTCTTCAGAGATTTGAGGCAGTTTAAAGTGACTGGGCCACAAAATAAATAAACAAACAAACAAACAGGAACGTCCCTGAGCCTGTCCTTGTAATCTCCACTTTGCTAGGGATCAGAGAAGGATCTCTCCTCTCCTTATCTTTTGACTAAAGGAGATACCTAGACCTTTTTCCACAAACAACCTGAGTCCCACCTAGGGAAAGAGTTCCTCTTTCCTAGAATTAAGGTTTAAATCTGATCCTGGCATTGTGGTTAGTTAAGCTCAACCCCCAAACTTAGCATCAGGGCTGGCCCACTCAACTGAGCCTGAGAGTAGAGACTACCACAATAAGATTACCAACAGATGCTTACCAGGAGGACAAGCCTCTGTTTTGGCTGTCCATCTCTCATGAACCTCCAGGTCCCTGCTCTGGGCTAAGATGGGTTAGCATTTCACAATGCAAGAGCTCTCAGTACTTTTTTCCCCTTTTCCTTCTCTTAATCTAATAAAGGTCTCTCTTAAGTATTACAAAAAAAAATGTGCATTAAGACACCCAATATGTATACTCACATCACTGACTTAAAACAAGACCTTCAGGGGATCCCCACCACCACCACCACCACCACCAAGTAGAGTCTTGCTTTAGCCCAGGCTGGCCTACAATTCGCTATGTAGTCTCAAGGTGGTCTCAAACTCGGCACTCCTACCTCTGACTACTGAGTGCTGAAATTAAAGGTGTGCACCACTATGCCCAGCCCCCAAATTTGTTTTTTAATCTCTCATCACAGCAAACTCCAGATGCATTTGCCAGTTTGTGCATCTGGCTTTATGTGGACACTAGGGAATTGAAACCAGACTCTCAAGCTTTAAGCAAGTGCCTTTAACCACTGAGCTATCCCTCCAGCCTACAGGCTCTTTATTTTAAGAAAATAGGACAGAAAACTGCCTAAATTGCAGTTTATGTAATTTCATGACACTTTCATCTTAGTTTAGCACACATACAATGTAAAGCGCACTTACTATGAGTCCCAGTATCACTGGCCTCTTGCAAACAAACAAATACAGGGCTGGGGTGTGACTCAGAGGCAGAACACTTGCCCAGCATGCTCAAGGCCCTGGGTTCCAACTCTAGTACTGCCAACAGGCTACCAGGTGGGTGTGGTGGTACATTTACTAGGGAGGTTGATATAGGAGAATTGCCATGAGTTTGAGGCCAGCTTGGGCTACAGAGTGAGTTCCAGGTCAGCCTAGGCTAGAGGGAGACTCTGTCATGGGGCAAAAGAAAAAAACAATAAAAATAAAATAAAAAAATAAAAACCCAACAACCCCCTCTCCTCCCAGTTTATGGGTCAAGTGCCAGCAGATTATAGGAATCACTTCAGTAATTTATTTTCTTTATAATTTCCTTTAATTATAGTTGTAAACTAAACCTTGTTAAAATATTTCTTTAAAAAATAAACAAAATTCAAATTACTTTCTTTGTACAGGGTAAATCAAGAAGCATTTTTGCACAGTATAGCTCATTTTCAAAACTTATGTCATGGGCTGGAGAGATTGCTCAGCAGTTAAGGCACTTGCCTGCAAAACCTAACAACTGGAGTTTGATTCCCCAGTACCCACGTAAAGCCAGATACAAAAGGAGCACATTCATTCGTCTGAGGCACCCATTCATATATTTCTCTCTCTCTCTCTCCTCTCTGATGGCAAATAAATAATTAATTTTTTTAAAAAGCATGCCATTACCTAAATACTGCATTCTCAGACACTATGGGAAATTTGGTAGATGACAAAGAAATTTTAAAAAGACTAATACAAGTTGTTCATGAAGTATTTCTCACTAAACACACTTAGCACATTAACTATGTACAAAGCTACCAAAACCTAGAAAAATAGATGAAAAACCTACCTTTCTGCCACTGGGCACGGATCTTTTTGCGGTAGACAGAATAGCAGCGGTCTAATGCACTGAGGTAGCACTGAATGGAGAGTTTTCCATCCACTATAGGATATTCAGAGAGCATATCGGGCTTGTAAAAGTCATAAGCATGTTGCATATGTGTCCCACGAAGCCCTGTTAGAAATAAAGTGAAAGATGTCCACATATTTCTGTTTCTCAATGTCTGCATCTTAGTAAGCTTTCTGCATTATCTAACCTTTTTTAACAAGAATCAACTCTTAGCACATCACTATAGGACGCGTCAAGTGAAGCCTATATAATTTAAGTGAAACAACAGCACACACAGATGGTCCCAAGACTCTTTTGGTATACAACCTTTCATGCAAGCTTTGTAAATCTAACTATATGCCAGTGAATATGAGCAAGTTATCACTGTAGGTTATCACTTAATCCTACTTTAATCCACGTCACTTCTTTGTAAAGTGGGCATACCACCACCACCACCCCTTAAAATATTTTTATTTATTTGCAAGCAGGGAGAAAGAGCTGTGCCAGGGACTCCAGCTTCTGCAAACAAACTCAGGTATACGCGCTACTCTGCATCTGGCTTAACATGGGTACCGGGGATCAAACCAGGGTTGTTAAGCTTTGCAGGCAAGCGCCTTAACTGCTGAGCCATCTTTCCAGTCTAACACTTGCCTGCCCTCTAGGGACATTAAATAAGGTAATGCACATAAAGCCTTTGGCAGGCCCTGCCTGCATGGAATGAACACTTGGTACCTTTTATTTCTATTTTCAAATTTCTGAGTATATGTCAAATAAATAAGTAAATAAATAAAGCCAGCCAGATCTGTCAGCACAGAACTATAATCAGTTACTCAGAAAGCTGAGATAGGAGAATTGAAAGAATTGAAAGTTTAAGGTCTGCTTGGACAACAGAGTTCAAGGCCACCCTGGGCATAACGAGACTCTGTGTCAAAGTTTAAAAAGGGTTGGGGATATAGCTCAGTGGTAGAATGCCTAGCACATAGATGGCCTTAGATCCACAAATAAATAATACGTACTTTCCCCAATACTCACCTCGGTCAAAAATTAAAGGAGCATTTGGCCCAATGAGCAGAGCCACGGCTCCAACTCCACCTGTAGGCCTGGCATTTCCTGTGGCGTATATAGCAATGTCTCCTGCAACAACTAGAGCATACCGTCCTGAAAAAAGTGATTGTTTTAAATTATTTAAATAAATAAGTTTCTTAATAATAAATAGCACAAATGTCACTTGCAAACTCAAATCTGTTATATTTTCCCCAAAATATGCTTTCCCCATTTTGACAAAGGTTTAACATTTTTTTACTAAATTATGAATAATGTGTTCTGTACAATAAGATAAACCAGTCACAACTCAGCTAAGCTGAAAGTCAGTCATCTTTCTGAATGTCTTAAACAGGTCATTTAAGCCTATTCATCCTGAAAGAGGTTTTTTAAGACTAGAGGCACACAACATACCATCCCAAGAGCTGGACTCAATCCAGTTAACAGCATTGAAGACAGCAGCTGTGCCTCCATAGCAAGCATTGGTTGTATCAATTCCTTCTATGTCGGTATTCCCGGACTCTTCAAACAGTTGCATCAAGTTTGACTTCACTGATTTTGATTTGTCAATGATTGTCTCTGTTCCAACTTCTAGCCGCCCAATGCAGTCGTAGGACAGGCCATTTCTCTCCATCAGGTTCTGAACCACGGTCAGGCAGAGAGAGTTGATGTCCTCTCGATCTGTGCAGAAGCCCATCCTGGCCTGACCCAAGCCAATGGTGTACTTTCCAGCATCCACACCGTCATATTTTTCCAACTCAGCTTGGTCAACATACTGAGAAGGAAAGTAGATCTCAAGGGCAACAATTCCCACATCTTTTGGCCAGCTGGCTTCTGTGTTCAAAGGAAGTGACCCAGGCATGGTGAAAGAGCTGTACAGATAAACAGAAATGAACACTGCTTAGAGGTCTGCTGACTTTCAAGTTCAAGGCTGCAAAACAGATGCTGGGAGTTCAATATTCACCTGGTCCCTTCCCTGGTGGCTTATTGGTTAGGATTCAGCACTCTCAATAATCATCTGGAATATTACTTTAGTTTCTCTAAGTTTAGTACACTTTATTTAGGGCAGTTGGTTATTTATATAGTAATTGTGAACTAGTAATTATGTGAATGAAATATCACCTCTTAAAATTATAATCTCCATTATGGACATCTTAAAACTTAAAACAGAATTACTGAGGGCCAGAATATAACTCTGGTACAACACAAGGTCCTGAGTTCAATCCCCAGGCACTTCCAAAGACATTTTTCTTACAGCTGAATAATCTTCCTTAAGATTCTTCTACATAAGGAACTATGGGATAAAAAAAGACAATTTAAAAACATGGTTACAAATCAAAGAGAATCAAATGATCTGATCTATTCTTTAGCTAATGAACCAGAGCGGAGACCCTCCCACTTTCACCACTGCTGCACTGACAAGAAAGACACAATTACCTTCTTTCTACTCTGCAGTTCTACTCCCCCCCCCCCCACTGGCATTTTCACCAGAACCTAACTGGAATAGGGGGCTGTGAACTGTTACCAGGATTCAGAGAGGTTTGGCCCCTCAGTTGTAGAGAAGGAATCCTTTCCATATCTGAAATTTCACAGCTTGGGCTGGGAAGATGGCTCAGCAGTTAAGGACGCTTGTTTGAAATTCCACAGCTCATTTCCTTTCCTGTGCTACTCAGACAGCAGGAGCTTCATTCTTTGCTGATCTAAACATGGTGGTTTATACCCAGACCAAACCAATTCACTAATCTTCCAAGTATTATCAACCCACCACTAAGTGACACCTAAAAATGAAAAGCCAAGTCTGTCATTTGCCCTCTGCCATCTGAAAATTCTGGTATAGTATGATATAAGAAAATTAGAAATTATGGCAGCTGTGAGTTAATTATTGAAATCTTGAGAGAATACTTTAGGAAGGCTCTGCCTTTAGATAATGAAATATATCTTTGTATCCTAAATATCATTAATTTATGAATATAGGTTTTATTACTTGGGATACAAAGATGTGGTAGGAGGATCACTGTGAGTTCAAGGCCAGCCTGAAACTACACAGTGAATTCCAGCTCAGTCTGGGCTAGAGCAAGACCCTACATTAAAAAAAAAAAGTTGGGGGCTGGAGCGATGGCTCAGCAGTAAAGATGCTTGCCTGCAGAGCTTAACAGAGTTCAACTGCCCATTATTCACATAAAGCTAGGTGCACAAAGAGGTGCATGCATCTGGAGTTCGTTTGCAGAAGCTGTTGCACTCTCTGCGGGTACTGTTGCACTCTGTCTCTCTTCTATCTCTCTCTGCTTGCAAATAAATAATTTTTTCTTTCTTTCTTTTGGTTTTTTTTTTTGGTAGGGTCTTGCTCTAGCCCAGGCTGACCTGGAATTCACTCTGTAGTCTCAGGCTGGCCTCGAACTTGCAGCAATCCTCCTACCTCTGCCTCCCGAGTGCTGGGATTAAAGGCGTGCGCTACCACACCCGGCTTGCAAATAAATAATTTTTAAAAATATCAATAAGGATAAATGCTAAATATTACCCATGTCCCCATCCTTGAATTAGTTGCCTATAGAACTATCCATTTACTATATTCATTAACCCAAAACAATGATTTCTTCACAACCCGCCTCCACAAAACCCTTTTAGACCAATTACCTTGAGAGTATTCTTCCTCTCTTGCCAATACAGAACACCATATGTTAACAACTACCTTGATTCTGGGCTTCCTGCCTATCCTTCTATACTATCACGTGTCATCAATTCAGTCACACTTTGTTAGATGCTTTGTTAAAACCTCTTCAAACCAAGTGGTTTGGGGTCAGGAGTAATAGTAGGAAGCCAATGTCAGGACCAAAACTTTTTTGTTCTTTTATGAATCCCTCAAAGGAATGCTGGGTCACAAATGCTTTTTGTGGCAGAGTTTGTTATATGGGAAATCTAAGTTATCAATAACTATAATTCAGAAATGGATTCTGCTATGACCCACTTGGGAGGCTGACGTGGGTGGATTATCTAAATCCAGAAAAACATAGTATGATGCTGTCTAAAATAAAGGGGAGCATGATCTAATTTGTCAATGTGTTTTCCTCTTTATTGAATGTGCGAGAGAAATATGATTTAAAAAAATCTTATGTCTAAATCTAAAAGAGCTCTTTCAATAAGCACAAATAAAATTGTCAAGTAATAAAAAAACCCACTAAATCATAATTTAACCGGCAATGAAGCACCTTAATTAAAGCCTAGATTCTTGAGATAACATGAAATACAGCACTCAGGGTTTTCCACTATTTCATTTTCTAAGCATCTGTTTGTACTATGGACTGAATGTCTGTGCCTCCCCAAAATTCACATGTTGAAACCTTTGGGAGGTAGGCTGTGAGGATAGGAACCTCATGATGGGATTAGTGCCCTTAAAGGAAGACACCAGAGTTTGCTCAAGTCCTCTTGCATGTACACTGCGTCCTTCCATCTCAGGTCGTGGCAAGAAACCTGCCATCTGCAATCTAGGAAGAGTCCAAGCCAAGAACTGTGACTCTAAGCTGGCCCCCAGAAGTGTGAAAACATTTGTAAACTATTCATTCTGTGTCACTATTTTGTTATGGTGCCTAAACAGATAAGAGTCTGAAAAAAAAAGTCTGCCTACCTTAGACCCCACTTTACCAAGCATAGTATATATACTGCTACTACTCAATTCCACAGTGTAAAACAAAACAAAAAACCTAAACATAATTATCTATTTGCCAGTTAAGACCTAAACTACTGACCCCGGTTTTGTACTCAACAGTCCACAGGAAAGAGTTCTCACACTAGCATTAAAAGAAAAAGACCAACGCAGAGGATTAGACCCCCGACAAAAGACAGAAGGGAGGCCAGTCCATATACTTATGGATGGCACATAGGTATGCCAGCTACATACACACTATTTCCTAAGATTTAAGACTGCGGCTAAATCACACTTAAAATGCTTGAGAGCCAGCCCTCTATTAAAAACTATGATGAGAGGCTTTAATTCCAAAACTAACCTGTATTTGCTAGTATGACCAACTCTGGTCAGTTATTTGTGCTGCTTAACTATATCATTATGAAGCAATGTGTAACTCCAGTACTCAACCCCCCTTTCATTAGAGAACAGATTTCTTAAGTAGCACGACATGATGCCATACCTGTGTGAAGGACAGAGGACTGCAGTCTCCAGGTCTGTCACTGTTTCCTCCTTTGGGCACTAGGAATTTCAAATGAGAACTTCTTTTAAAGTCATAAATCATGATACAAATCAATGATTTCAATTCAAAGTGAGTTAAGCATTTCCTTATCTGATTACAATATCTAGAAAAAAATGACCTATGCTTAGAAAAATATGATCCTAGGGCTAAGGAGATGGTTCAGCATTTAAAGGCACTTTCTACCAAAGCCTGCTGTCCCAGGTTCAATTCCCCAATACCCACATAAAGTCAGAGGCACAGAGTGACACATGCATGTGGAGTTTGTTTGCAGAGGTGGGAGGCCCTGGTATGCCCAGTCACACTCTCCCCTTGCAAATAAGTAAATACAATTTTAAAAAGAAAAATATGGTTCTTAAAAAGTTTATGAAACACTTTTCTCTTTATTTACTACCCCTAACAACAACAGGTTTAGTTCTGCTAATGAAAGAAAGTTAGATGGCATCACCAATTCAGCCTTTAAACCAATTGTGATTCTGGAAAAGGTGTGGTCTTCTTTACTAAATATGAGTTCTCAGAACTGGGATGAAGAGAAATGGGATGAAGAGAAAGTGTAGTGTGGGTTAATAAATTCTGGAGTAAAGCAATTTATAGATTCAAGAACAGACAACAATTTGTGCCTCTTTGAATCTCACCTGTAAAAGCTAATACACCTCCTCTTCCCAGTTCACTGAAGAACTGTTAGATGAAATATGTGGGAAGTGCCTCCTAGTATAAATCACCAATAATTTTAAATGTTAATTTTTTTTTTTTTTTTGAGGTAGGATCTCACTCTGGCTGACCTGGAATTCACTATGTAGTCTCAGGCTGACCTCAAACTCACTGAAAACTACCTCTGCTGGGATTAAAGGCTTGTGCCACCACACCCAGCTCTTATTTTTACCCTACTGTTTATTAGTATTTTTTCAAACAAAATAAAGGTTTTAGCAACACCTAATCACTTTAATTTTATACTTGTATTTTTCAACATTGCCATCTTCACCTTCACTGATCTTTTAGAAAATGATATCTTTTTACAGTGCCTATACCAAGCATTTTCTTGTCTAACACATGTGCGAAACCTAGGTTCAATTCCTAGCACCACAAAAAAGATCATTTAAACAAAAGACCATCATTGGTTAAACGTCATTTAAATTATATCAAATTAACTTGGAAAAGAGACTATGGAGCGCTCAGCAGATATCTGATGCAATTCTTTCCACTGTGAATAGAGAGACTGGCCTTGAACTCCTGTCTCTACCTAAGTACTGGGATTTTAGGCATGTACCACCACTCCAGGTTCATGACTGTATTTAAACTTTTCTTTCTCTTTCTTTAGGTGGTACTGGGGATCAAGCTCAGGGTATCACTTAGGATGAGGCAAATGCTGTAACAATTTCCATCAGTCACACAGGCCACCATAAAGCAAGTCTGGAGAGTTTTGAGTTACAATATAGGTATCTTGAGTTTGACCAAGACTAAGACTGAAGAATGAGACAGCCCAAGGTCAACCAGATTCATGCAATGGTGCTTTATGTTTTAGGCTTTATTCAGCTGAACTTCTCCTTTTGGTGCCCTCCCCAGCCTTGGTTCAAAAAGCAGTCAGATAAACTAATCTAGTATTTACGTGTGCTACCTGATAAACTATAAGTAATCACTTGCTAGTCTTCTCCATTGTTACTGGAGAGAAAGCCAGGACATCCAGAACTGGTACTCTTCCTTCTTTAGGCTCACACGAGCAGAAGTAGTAAAGAAAGCTTCCTTAGCCTCCTCACCTGTACATGTGTGACCTGACTGTCAGATATTCTGTTCATCTTTCAAGCTTCTGTTGTACGAAACTTTCGTGGTTAAATCACAGGGGCCTGTACTCCTATACAGATGTCATTCACATTCTTCACGGCCTACTCTCTATTGAAGACTACTTATGAAAGTCTTTGTATTCATACTGGACAGCATATTTTGATTCTTTTGAAATATCCCTTTGAGACTTTGGAGTAAAGAGCACTCATTTGCCTTCATTGGCTTAATTTGGAGTTATAATGATCCCAGGGCCAGATTCAGTACTTGCAGTTCCCAGTACCGGCAAGTTCATCCTGCTACCCCTTGAGCTACAAGACAAAGAAGTGCACAGGAGTTTAAAGAATTTGGCTTTTTACCACTGCTGATCAAAAGCAAAGGGTAGGCTTTCAATTGTTCCCAAACCTAATCTGAAAAATTTTCAGGAGCCCAAATGGAATCAGAGGAGAACATTTGCTGGTCTTACAACCTTTTCAGCTGGACCCACAAACAACACAAACCCTGCCAAGACAAAGACTGAGGTTTGAAAGATTAGTCTCTCTTTTACTTCTCTGACTACACTCAAGGGATAGACATCAAGGAAGCATCAGGTACCAGGAGTTAGGATGAATACCTTAAGAATCTAAGGCATTAAATTAGGTAGCATGTTTCTCAACTTCTTATTTAAAAGTAACATAATCTTTCTGTGATATTTGGCTCTATAATAACATCAAAGTAAGACTGTCCAATTCTAAATGAAACTATTATCACTTCTCTGCCTTTTGGCTACCATCAAACATAAATATAAAAATGTGTAAAAGATTCTGATATCCAGCTCATCAAGTTCCTCTGACTGTATCTTCAGTTCCCCTAGATCACTGAAGATCCAGCCAGGTTTTAAACCACTCTAGAATACCCAAAAACATACACGTTCCATCAATGTCTGGGTTTTGTATTTCTTTTGAGAAAAATCTATCAAAAATCTAAATTTAAAAAACCTTAAATCAATCCATCAGTTAAAAAAAGATGCAAATAAAAGCAATCAGGAGAATATTTATGAAAAAATAAATAAAAGCAAGGCCCATATGCCAGGCATGTCCTTTTGTGACTTCACACAATCTTTTATAATTCCTCTCCCTGGTGAGGAACACACCATCTAAGAAATGGGATTACTGACTGCACCAGAACTGAAGTAAATGGAAAATTTTCAAACTTAGCAGAGAATTACTCACAGAAGTTAGATACAAAATAAGCCTTTCCATCTCCATGAAAACCTAGCTCAAATTTAAAAATAGGACTAGAAAGATGGCTCAGAGGTTAAAGGCCCTTACTTGTAAGCTCTGAATGCCTGGGATTTCCCAGTACCCACATAAAGTTAGATGCACAAGGTACCACATGGGCCTATAGTTGGCTAGCAGGGGGAGGAGGCTCTGGCATGCCCCATACTCACTCTGTCTGCCTTTTTCTCACAAATAAATAAATATTGGGGACTGGAGAGTTTGCTCAGTGGTTTAATGGCCCAGGTTCAATTCCCCCGTGCTCAAGTTAAACCAGATGCACAAGGTGGCACAATATCTGGGGTTTGTTTGCAGTGGCAGGAGGCCCTGGTGCACCCACTCTCTCTATCTGACCCTTTCTCTCTGTCTCTGTCTCTCTCTGTCTGTCTCTCAATAAACGTTTATTTGTCTCCAATGGCAAAGAATCAATCGCAATCTGTTCCCATCTGAAAGAATCTAGACAACAAAGATTTACACATCTCGAAAGAAAAAAAATCTGAGTAATCCGTCTGACTTTTGTTGTTTACCTTTTTTCCTTCACGATTCCGTCATAAAGTACAGTAAAGGTAAGCAGCGATCAGAACACACTAATTACCCTGCAGCAGGATGGCCAGTTTGTCTGCATGAGGGAACTGCAGCAGACAGGGGCTGGCAGTGATACCCTGAGGCCTTGCAAGGCCACAGGGACAAGCTTAACAAGGAAACTTCACCACGCCCACTCCCCAAATCCTTCCTCCAAATGAACCTACGAAGACTCATCTACTTAGCTTGGGAGTGTCATTGACAAACCCCATTTGTGTGAGGGTTCTGTGGATGCCTGTCCATTTCACCTAAGGCCGACCCTGAAGCCATCACCAGTAGGGAGGTGTGGGGTTTCAAAATACTGACGAAACCTAGTTTTAGAGGGCGGGCATTAAGAAGGCACAGATCGATAAAGAAAGAGAAACCGAAGCACAGCCCAAAGGTTGTCTGGAGCACCAGTGCTTGGTCGGGTCTAAATCACCGTTGAAATTTCCTGCACTTGAACCGGGAGAAGAAAAGTAATGCTGAGCACTTCCCCTCTTCCACCAAATCGCCGAGGCGGGACACACCCCCGGCCACCCGCAGCCTCGACCCGGAGCCTGGAGCTCCCAAGCCCGGGCGATCCGCCCTGAGCCGAGGGCTCCGGGGTCGCTCCCACCCCGGCTGTCACAGCCACACTGGCAACTCCGGCTTCTGACTATGGCATTAGAACCTCAGGCCCTCAACGACCCTTCGGCTTCCCCTCTGCGCCCCGGCCGCCGCCTCGGATCACCTCGGGGCCGGGTCCCCGCCGCGACCTGACCGGCTCCCCGGGCCTCATGGAGGACATCGCCTCTGCCGGCACCGCTGCTCCGCGCCGCGGCCACCCGGCTCTCCGGCCCGCGCGGGACACTCACCCAAACGTGAGCGGGCTCCGGTGGAACGGGCGAGCTCACCACCTAAGAACGCACCGGCCCCTCGCTCCGGGTCACCAGCTTTATAGCCACCGAGCCACTCGCCTCCCGCACGGCCGGAGGAGGAGGAGGGGGCGGGGCAGCGGCTCCAGCAGCCAATAGCGGCCCGCGGAGCCGCCCGGCAGCGCCCGCCTCCCCATCCTCTTTCTACCAATCGGAAGGAGCCTGGAGGCGGCGACTCGCTAGGGTTTTCCCCTGTGGCTGGAAGGGTGGGAGAAGGGGCGGAGAAACGTCGGAGGGCCGAGAAAGTGGGGTGAGAGCGTGACGTCGGGTGGCCCGAGAGCGCGCCGGCCAATGACGGAGCGGCGAGAGACGGCGAGAGCCAACGGGAGCGGAGTGAGAGGTGCTCTGACCAATTGGGGCTCAATAGGAGGCGCTGGGGACCAATGGGAACCCCGCGTCCCACTGCTGGGGAGAGATAGTCAAGTGTGGGAGGCGAGTTGGTCCCAGTTGGAGTCTGTCAGTTGCTTAGCAACCATAGCTGGGTTTCCCTCGGAAGAAATCGGAAACGCTTGATTTGAATTCAATTTGAAGCTTTCTAGTTTCCAGAACAGCAAAGGGCTCCTGTATTACAAATTAGTGAAAAGTGCTTGACCCAGACTTTGTAAGTTGGTCAGTAGCCTAAACTTTTAAGTACCCAGAATTTCCACACCTTAATTTTAAACTACTAATTTTAAATTCTATAGAAATTGCTATTGCGACAATTCTTCCCAGCTATGCCCAACCTAAATAAGATATTTCAGGGATCAGGCATCAGTGAGAACGAGGCAGGCCTTGCCCGAGAAGGGAAGTTTGCCCTGAGTTTTGTGATTTTCTAGGCATCTGGTCCTGGCTCACTGTATCGTCCTCGCCCTACCATGGTAGCTGCCAAACAAAGCTTTTAAGGATGGAAGAAATTCCATAATTCTCAGCACAGAGAATTCTAGGAAGGACTGACTACCTCACTCTCCAGAAAAACAGGAGCAACTCAAAGACTAGTAACACTATTTGAGGGAATACAAAGGATGACAATTACGGCCTTCCAGTAAGACTCTAGTATGTGATATACTTGAAAGCAATTGTCTGTATGAATCTCAACCCTATGTACCATGAATTCACAACAGTAAAAATATTTTAAGAGAGAGTTGGGCTGGAGTCATGGTTCAGCACTTAATAGTGCTTGTTTACAAAGCCTGATGGCTTGGGTTAGATTCCCCAGTACCCACATAAAGCCAGATGCACAAAGGGCTCATGCATCTGGAATTCATTTGCAGTAGCAAGGGACCCTGGCTTCATATTCTCTCTCTCTCTCTCTCTCTCTCTCTCTCTCTCTCTCTCTCTCTCTCTCTCTCTCTCCCTCCCTCCCTCTCTCTCATTTTTATTTGCAAGGGAGAGAGAAAGAGAGAGAATAGACTCTAGTCCTCTAGTCTCCTAGTCAAATAGAGAAACTATAATGCTTAGCTTTGGTGGGAGAGAATAAGGGCGTTTCAGTAGTGTTTGTATCTTCCTCAGTACTATCCAGGAACTGTTGGGAAGGAGTCATTGATAATTCAGTCTTACACACATTACTCTATGTGAAATTTATTGTATAAATGCTAATTCTCCAAGCAAAACAGCTCTTGCTCTAAAGAGAATAAGAGATAGTTTTGTGCTGAGCCAAATATGAGTGACCATGGCTGAAAACATGGATTCAGGATCCTCTGACTATGAAGGAGTTACTTTTCTAGTCACAGAACAAAAGACAATTATAAACCAATGCATTTATCAAATATGTTGGCAGGAACATCAGGCAGACAGGTTACATCAAAGCAGGGAAAACTCTGCTATGTGTTCCAGATGTTGTCTGATGACATTCTCCCTTTGAATGGTAGAAGTAGTGTTTGCTAGATTAACACATTCTAAAACTTTTACCTAGTAGTCAAAAGGATGTTAGACTAGCTACAAAAATAGGTGGTAAATTGCTATGAAGGGGACTAAAGATATTCCAAGATAATTTTAACTCTGGATCTGTAACATTTCAAGTCTCCACAATGAGGGAACTTCAGTTTTCATAATCTAGGAAAACATTCACAGAGCAAAGTAATAAGGCCACTGTGAAGTACTGGCATAAGTTAATCGGAGGGAGAGAACCATTCAGTAACGGCTATCACTCTATCATTTTGCCCATGACATTCATTCTAGTTCACAATCATATCTACATATGTCTACAATGATAAACAGAGAGAATGTGGCCTAATTGTGATCAACATTTTGGGTGGGGCTGAGAGGTTAAAATTCATGGCAAATTGCAGAGTTGTAAGGAGAGTATTGTCTTGAGAAGAGGAGTAGTTCATAGCTCCAATTCCAGGAGGGAACAATGGGAAATGATCAGCCCGATAGTTATGCGGATGGTCATCTTGTTCAGGTGCAAATTCCCATAAGGCACAGACTACCTTTTTGATAAAATCAATTTTCAATTGGCAAAAAAGAGCATAGTTATTGAGTATTAGGAAGCTGAGCAAAATGATTAGTGAACATCCTATTAGAACATCTTAATGAATTTATAAAAACTAAGATTTTATGAAACATTATAATAGATTATTCCAAGGTACATAAATCTCAGCTCTGCCCACAAAAGTAAGGACTTGATGACAAGTTACACAGATATTCATTATGCAAAGGACTGGAAGTTTTCTGAGCCATGATTCTTGACAAAGCATAGTAAAGCCAATGTCCTACTTGAAAGTATATTTTAAGATGTGATTTTAAGATATGTTTATTACATTGTTTAAAAATTTAATGGCTGGGCTGGAGAGATGGCTCAGCAGTTAAGGCACTTGCCTCCAGTGCCTAAGGCCCCTGGTTCAATTCCCCAGGACCCACATAAGCCAGATCCACAAGGTGGTGGCCCTGGTGCGCTCTCTCTCTCTCTCTCTCTCTCTCTCTCTCTCTCTCTCTCTCTTTCTCTCTCTCTCTCTGTATCTCTGTTTGAAAATGAATAAATAAAATATTTT
This sequence comes from Zapus hudsonius, assembly GCA_004024765.1. NCBI lineage: Eukaryota > Metazoa > Chordata > Mammalia > Rodentia > Dipodidae > Zapus > Zapus hudsonius. The sequence continues at coordinate 39,581 of PVHP010009303.1, forward strand.
AAAAAATTTAATGGCAAATATTGACCAAGAATTGCAGATATCATATATGAAAATTAAAATAGTGTTAATTGTCCTCCTTGCAAAAGAAGCTGTTCAAAAAATATTTTTATTTATTTGCAAGCAGAGACAGACAGACAGACAGAAAAAAAGAGATGGACAGAGAGAATGGGCATGCTAAGGCCTCTAGCCTCTGAATACAAACTCCAGATGCATGTGCCACTTTGTGCATCTGGCTTTATGTGGATACTGGGGAATTGAATTCTAGTCGTTAGGCTTTGCAGGCAAATGCCTTAACTGCTGGGCCATCTCTCCAGCCCACAAAAGAAGCTTTTCAATACACAATAAGATATAATGAAAATATTTAATATCATAACTTTACCCGTTAAACAAACATTTTTTACTGTTCTGTGGCAGGAATTATATGAAACCTATGTTGTTCCATGAGGCAATCACTAGCTATGTATAGTTATTGAACTCATGAAAGGTAGCTAGTTCAAAGTGAGACATAGTTGATCATGAAGACCTAGTATAGGCTAAAATAAAATTTAAATATCTCATTAAAATTTTTAAAGTGATTCCATAGTGTAACAATACTATATTGGTTATACTGGGTTAAACTATATTATTAAAATTAAGATTATTGGTTTATTTTTAGTTTTTAATGTGGTTATCAGAAACTGTAAAACTATACCTGAAGTTTCCATTTGTGGCTTCCATGTGTGCTAGAAAATATAAATATATAACTGGAAGATACAGACTACATTAAAGAGTGTGAAATGGAGAGTAGAAGACAGGGAAGGAGAGAAAAATAAATGTAGCGAGATGCTTAAGCTTTATACTATAGCACAAAGCAAAAGGTAAACGGGCACCAATCTTTATTTTCCATCAGAAGTCCAAGCTTTATAGCCTCTATCTCATTAGATAATGAGCAGGAAGGAATAGAATAGGGAGACGCTTCAGGCTTGCAATTAGAGGTGCCTCTGTCTCTGGCTTGTTTATCCAACTAATTCCTGTCAGGACTTTTTCTTCTCAAGCCCTCAATTTGACAAGGTCATATCTAGGTTTTATGGAGTTGATGTTTCAATAGGAGCAAGGGCTCAGCCCCACACAGTAGTGTGCGGAGGGCTTTTGAATTCCCCCTCCCCCGAGTTCCTGTCCTCTAATGCAAAAGAATTATACGCAGGGACAGAAATAGATCTTAATACATATTTATTCCATCTAGATTAATTAATTGGGAAAAGGAGAATTGGATGGAAAGGCCGCCCAGCCACCACGTGGTCTGTGAGGTTCATGAAACATCAACAAAGTGCATAAATCACCCAAAAAGTGAAGAAAAGAAATAGCACACACATTAAAGACAATCCCCCCCCATCTCGGTACCGAAATCAGAGAGGGGGAGAGGTAGCACTCACCAGCCAGGTTCCAAGTGCCTCCCAGCCAGCAGTCCAGACAGAAGAATAGCTCCTGCCCAAGTTTAAATCCGGACTTTATTTTATTTTATTTTATTTTGGTTTTTCGAGGTAGGGTCTCACTCTAGCCCTGGCTAACCTGGAATTCACTATGTAGTCTCAGGGTGGCCTTGAACTCACAGCAATCCTCCTACCTCTGCCTCCCGAGTGCTGGAATTAAAGGCATGCATCACCACTCCAGGCTATATATATATATTTTATTTATTCATTTTCAAGCAGAGAAAGAGAGAGACAGAGAGAGAGAGAGAGAGAGAGAGAGAGAGAGAGAGAGAGAGAGAGAGAGAGAGAGAGAGCACCAGGGTCACCACCTTGTGGGTCTGGCTTATATGGGTCCTGGGGAATTGAACCCAGGGCCTTAGGCACTGGAGGAAAGTGCCTTAACCGCTGAGCCATCTCTCCAGCCCTAAGTCCGGACTTTTAAAGATTTTCTTGCTGGGAGGAGTGGCAAGCTTTGGCCTGGGCGTGTCGCATGACATGAGGCCACCTGTCTGAGGCCACTCCCTCTCCTAACCCCTCTCAACTAGGACAGCATTTATTGCCTGGGGAATCCTGCCATAGAGAAGACTTGGTACTGGGATGATGAACTCAGAAGACCCTTTACCAGTTTGCTATGAACAGGTCCATCTCTTGTGGGGCTCGTGTGTTAACCAAGTTTATCATGTATAAAGTCAGAAAGTCCATTTATCATTTTGAGTACAAAAAGGGAATAGTCCTCAAAATCTATATGACTCACTCCCTAGACTAACCTATATAGGAAACCATATAGTTTTCAAAACACTGGTTACATATAGAATTGGGAAGAGTTAGAAACAGCTCTTATAAGCCATTGGATTAAGAAGACAAAATGCATGATGCATTTCTCCATATGATGGTCCTCTCAATGGAGCAGAAATACATCAAGACCATAAAACTAATAATTGCTTTCACCAATACCACTGTAAGACTGAGAAGACTGGTTTTACTAATGAGTCTAGAATACTTGACACTTGAGCTCCTAGGCTCTTGTCTTCTGTAGACCATACTTCGTAGGACACTGAGTATTTACTTATATTCATGACTGCCCTCCTTTTTAAAATTAGTTCATGATTGACCATCTCTACATCCATTCTTTAATTCTCTAAATGAGTTAATGAACAGTCCTGGTGAAGTCTAATCTTAACTGCCTGACTAACTTTTGGTTTCTTCAAAGGGACTTCTGTCTGTGCTCTAGTATGTGTCAACTTAGTCTTTAGCAGATGATCCAATTTTCAAGTCCTTAGGGGGAACTTCACTGTAGATTACATGTACTAAGAACACATATATCACCACCACCCTGTATTAAATTTCTTGTTCCTGTGACAAAATACCTGACAAAAGCAATTTAGGAATAAGAGAAGAAAGGAAGGAAAGAAAGAAGAAAAAAGGGGAAGGATTTATTTGGGTTTAAGAAGTGATACAGTCCAACAAGGCATACTAGCAGGAGCTTGAAAAGATTGGTAACATTACATCTACATTCTGAGACAGGAAACAGAGCAAGCAGTCAGGAATCAAGGACAGTGTATTTCAGGGTTCTCTAGTGGAAACAGAGTTGATCGAATGATAGTAAAAGGGAATTTATTGGGGCAGTTTACAACAGTGCAACAATAGCAGTCTGCAGGCCCACAGGTGAAGGAACCAGCAGCTGTTCAGTCCACGTGGCGGGAGGCCTCAGCGGTCCCAATCCAGCCCAGAAGGCCTGATGGCTCCCTGGGGAGCGGCTGCTCTTCAGTCCACAATGTGGGTTCCGATGTCCAGGAAGGGTAGGAGAGCAGGATGCGAGTGTAAGTCAGGAACAAGCACCAGTAGCCAGGGGAGAAGGAAGCAGCTTCCCTTCCCCTCAAGCTTCCTTATATTTAGTCCCCTTGGAAGGTCCACCCACTGCGGGGAAGGCCTCACTCTGGAGAAGGGAACTCCTCCCGTCTCCAAAAGCCCAAAAGGATTTTGTTGATCCTTCCTGCAGGCAAACTCAGAGACCCGCCCAAGATTACTATGGATTATTACATAGATCAAGTTGACAAATAAACCATCACAGACAGGTTATAAAACCTTAAGGCCCATCTCCAGTGACCCATTTCCCACAGCGAGGCTCCACTTCCCAAATGTTCCACAGTGTTCCAATAGAACCACCAGCTGGAGACCACATAGTCTCAAGATTACAGACTCACTCTTCAGATACAGGAAAGGGTAGACCCAACCAGGCCTCTTTCAGAAGAGGGTGAGGGTAGGCTGATGATGTTAGTTAGCTACATGGTAGACAGCTTCCAAGAATGGGCTGGTTAACACCTACTCTGCTGTTCTTCCAGTCCTTCATTTGGTAAGTCAGCCCTTCCTCCCAGGAAGGGAGTCCATACAGAGATGGAGTGAAATGACCAGGATATTATGCAAGGATGCCCTCCACATCTTCCCTCTCCAACAAAGTCCATACCATTTTTATGTTAGTTGTCTGAATTTCACAAGGACCAATTAAGATAGGACACAGGCATAATTGTTTTTGGTTTTTGGCTTTCTTTTAGGCAGGGTATCCTATGGAGCCTCAAACTATAACTGACCTCAAACTTACAGTCCTTCTGCCCAGCCTGCTGAATGCTGGAATTACAGGCATGAGTAACTGTCCCCAGTTCACAGTTGAGTTATAAAACATCTCAATTAAACCTCCCTCAATACCCTGTTCATAATCTCCCAGTGATATGTTTAATGAAATAATGTCAGAGGTTGTTTTGTTTAAACATGAAATTAAGTACAGAACCTTCAGAAAGTGCAACCACATTGGGACACTGGAAATCTAGTACATGTGACAATTTCTACATTTTCTCTGAAATTTCATGTTGTATTCTTTGTGTGTGTTGCTGGTTGCTGGGGCTTAAAAACAGGACCTTACACATGCTAGGCAACCTCTACCACTGAGCTACATCCCCAGGTCCTATTGTTACTTTATTTCCCCATAACTCTTGAAGTATGGCTAGTTACTGTTGGTTCTTTAATCTAGATTGTCTTTGCCATTGAAAAATGGAACTCAGCCACTGTTCCAAAACATTCCCCTCTTGCTTTGTTTCATTGCAAACCTAGCATGAGTTTCAAGTCTGTGACAGGCTGAAGCCGGGTCATGTGCTTTCACTTAACTGGTTAGGTGATCTGGGAAAGAGATTATCAGGAAGTAAAGGAGGGGGAAAAAATCACAAATGTACACTACAACTGTTTATGGCTTTAACGCAAATAACTTAATGTTGCATGATTAAAATAGGTCATGCCAGCCAGGCATGTCACGTGCCTTTGATCCCAGCACTTGGGAGGCAGAGGTAGGAGGATCATTGTGAGTTTGAGGCCAGCCTGGGATTACAGAGTGAGTTCCAGGGCCACCTGGAGTAGAGTGAGACCCTACCTCAAAAAAACAAAGAATAAAATAGGTCATATCTAAATTCTCATTTTTTTAATTCTATAGGACCTTTATGATCACCAGACAGATGATATGAAACAGACATGAAGTTTTGTTTTCAAATAATTAAATTCTACAAAACAAGAAGCCAATATAGTTCTTTTTTTCTTTATTCCAACTATGTAAAAAAGTAAGGAAATAAACCAAAAGCATATTAAGGTTTCTTATCCTTACATTTGACCACTTTTAGCTAGAAATACTTAACATATAGATTAGAATTTAGAATCTTTTCTCAATTCAGGTACTGTGCTGTGCTCAAGCCAATATTCAAAATGGTGACCAAACCTTCATCTTTTCCCTTCTTTTTTCAGCTTTGCTAAAAGAATGCAGATAACTGTCTGACGTTATTACTCCACTACTCTTTATCTTAACTGATGCTTCTACTTAGGCTCCTTCTTTTGTGAGTGAGTCTATGTTAGAATAAAAAATAATATTTTAAAATAACTTTTGCACATTAGCATTTGATTTGCTAGGTTGTAGCCATGAATGGATGAGATCCTTCACTTTTTCCTATGTAAGAGCAACATATTCTTAGCCCTGGGTAAGACATGCCTGCTCCAGTTGCAGATAGCTCCAAAAAGTGTGTATTTTTTTGTGGGGGGGGGAGACATCTTTTTATTAATGTTTTGTATGATAACCAGGTTCACTGTCATGTATAAAGTTAAAATGCAGAAAATGTTAAAATGTTTTTGAAATGTGCTTGTGAATTGACACTCAATGTTCTTAGTGATGTTTGATTCATCTGGGCTTTTCTAGGCAGGTATATTTGAAACTTATTTTGATCACATCATAATAAGCACCGTAAAAGCTTAATAGATGTGTGTCTGCTCTGAGCCTATTATTAAAAGCTACTGGCCAAGCACCAAATCCTCGTCCATATCACTCCTCTGAAAATTAAGCCTGTCCATTGCGGCCTCTCAGGACAAGGTACCTACTCTCCTTCTCCAGTGTCTATCACCTCATTCTGTGCTCAGACAAATTGGGCTTACAATGGTCCACAGAGTAATGGAAAAAGCATGAGCTTTGAATCCAAGCTTTGCCATTTATTTAAGTGACTTAAATTCCCCAAGTCTCATTCTCCCAGCACTCCCACCTCCAGGTAGAATCTCACTCTGGCCCAGGTTGAGCTGGAATGCACTTTATAGCGCCAGGCTGATCTTGAACTCATAGCAATCTTCCTACCTCAGCCTCCAGAGTGCTGAGTGTGAGCCACCACATCTGTCTAGACATTTTAAAAACTTTTTTATTGACAATTATCTTTTTTTTTCTTTTGGTTTTTTTGAGGTAGGGTCTCACTCTGGCCCAGGCTGACCTGGAATTCACTATGTAGTCTCAGGGTGGCCTTGAACTCACGACGATTCTCCTACCTCTGCCTCCCGAGTGCTGGGATTAAAGGTGTGCGGCACCATGCCCAGCTCGACAATTTTCATACATGTACTTGATGTATTTTGTTCATAATCCCTTCTCATTACTTTCTTTTGTCACCTCCTCTCCCTTCCACTGACCTCACTCTTCTTTTCAACTAGTCCCTCTTTTATTTTGATATCTTTTTTTTTTTGCCTTCTTCCATCATTCTTGACAGGAAGTTGATAGGCCCAAATCCTCTGCATGTCTTGCTCAGGTAACAGCAGTTGCTATGAGATCATGAATGTGATGCTCAGTTCATGTCCAGAAGACAAGAGTTCCAAAATATTTCTCCTCATCCTTAGCTCTTACTTTCTGCTCTCTCTTCCATAATGTTCCCTGAGCATTGGTATGGTATGATAGAGATGTCTCATTTACCACTGAGCACTCAACAGTCACTTATTCTCAAGTACTTTGATGAGTTTTGAGTCTCTCCAGAAGTCATCACCATCTGCAAAAAGAAGCTTCTCTGACCAAAGGTGAGAAAACTAATCTATGGGCAAAACCATAAATATTTAGAGGGCAATTTGATGAACACAATATACCTATTTAGCTAAACACACACACAAAAAAAAAAAAAACAGTAATAGTTTTTATGACCTTCCCAGCTTTTGATTGGGTTTTCAGTACTAGGCATGAATTCCCATGGAACAGACCTCAAATCCAGTCAGAAAGCAGTTGGTTACAGAACAGCCATACCACTATTGCACCCTGGGCATATCTTGCCTGGCTGGTAGGTTGCATAGCTCACAGGGTCCACTGCTGGTTAAGACGTTTTGATTTCTTTCCTCCAGCAGCCTTCAGAGCACTTTTTAGCACTATGACAGCTACCCATGGCTCATTCTTTAGTGGTAAATTGAAAATGGTATCTACCTGGAGGTTGACCGATAAAATAATGATCCTAAGACCCCTAGTACAAAGTCTAGAGAATAGTAGATGCTTAATAAATGGCATCTCTTGTTAAAATTTTTACAAGTACCAGTGAGGATGGGCATTCCTTTGAGCTCCAATTGGAACACAGGAAAATCCAGTACATGGGAGGATTTTTTAAATTAAATTTATTTATTGTTAATAATTAGATACATTGTATGAGCAAGTCTTGTGGTGGTATCCCTCCTCCCTGTCCCCAACCTGCTGGGAGCCCTCCTCAGTGGGATTGCTGGACCAGACCATGTGTTATGGATTGTACAAGAAGTAGCCAGTTTTTTCTGTGTATTGTTGTTGAGGGGGGCAATGTCTCTGGATATTCTCCCCCAACATGGGAGGATTTCTATGTTACAATTTCTATATTTTCTCTGAATGTCATGGTCTATTCTTTGTGTGTGTTGCTGTTTGCTGGGCCTGAAAACAGGACCTTACACATTCTAGGCAACCTCTCTACCAATGAGCTACACCCCCAGGTCCTATTGTTACTTTATTTTTCCATCCCTCTTGGAGTCCGACTAATTACTATTGATTCTTTAAAACACAGCTTAAGAAATCTTGTTCTTTGTTCTTCAAATATGCAGTTTGTTTTTGTCTGGGGACATTTGTACTCATTATTCATTTTTTTTCTTTTGATGTTTTCCTGAGATAGGGTGCCTCCTACCTCTGCCTTCCTAGTGCTGGGATTAAAGGCATGAGCCAACACACCTGGCTTAGGATTCCTTTTCTTACAACTCCTGGAGCTTTGGGTGGCAGACTCCTTTCACTATTTGTAACTCAGCTCAACTGTCATAAAAAGCAAGATTTTTTTAGCCACTGTATTACTTACTTTTCTTGTTGCTTTAACCAAATACCTAACAAGAAGCAGATTTTGACTTACAGTTTGAGGGTAGACAGTCCGGAGAGGGGAAACCAGCTGCAGGAGCATTGCCACTGCAGTCAGGAAGAAGAGACAAACAGGGAGTGGGGTTGGTGTGCAAAACCTCAGTTCCAACCCCCAGGGACCCAATTCCTCCAGGGAGCCTCCACCTCCTGAAAGTGCTACACCTTCTAAAACAGCATCACCAGACAAACTATTCTTATTATCCAGCTTGTGTGTATGTGTTTCTCAAAGCTGGCTCCCAAAGAAAACAAATCTTTAAAGATTTCAAAGTTGTTATTGTAGAATAGGCAAATTTACAAGCAGAGTCTGAGCCAAGAGGCAACAGATCAATAAGAGCCATACCTAGATATTTATTTAAATGTTTTATGATGCTATCAAATTATTTTCTTTTTTTAAATGGTTGCTTCCCATTTTTTAAATATTTTATTCATTCATTTTCAAGCAGAGATGAGAGAGAGAGAGAGAGAGAGAGAGAGAGAGAGAGAGAGAGAGAGAGAGAGAGAGAGCACACCAGGGCCACAACCTTGTGAGTCTGGCATATGTGGGTACTGGGGAATTGAACCCTGGGCCTGAGGCACTGGAGGCAAGTGCCCTAACCACTGAGCAATCTCTCCAGCCCTCAAATTATTTTCTGATACTATCAACTTCCTTTGAAAATTCTAAATACTAAAGTAGTAAGTATCTGTCCTTAGCCAGCATCTCCTGAGAATTTGGAAGTAAATTTTCACATTCTCTGTTATTCTCATAGGAACATTGAAAAAATTTTCAACTTTTCAATTAGCTTGTTATATATCAAATGATGTTGATATGATCTGATAGGTTTTTACTGCTTTTAGAACTTTTATTACAAGATTTCAATTTTTTTTTGAGGTAGGGTCTTACTCTAGCTCAGGCTGACCTGGAACTTGCTCTGTAGAATCAGGCTGGCTTTGAACTCATAGTGATCCTCTTACCTCTGCCTCCTGAGTGCTGGGATTAAAGACATGCGCCACCACACTGGGCCAAAATTTCAATTCTATTATTTACTTTTTTTAGGTTTCCCATCTTATGTCTTTTGTGAAAATACATGTACTATTGTTTTAGTCAGTTTCACAAGGGAACAATTGTCAGTGTGTCACCAAGACTGAGCCCAGAAGGTATAGGCGGTGGTCAAGCTGAATGGGATATGCATCTTATCAGCTCCCATAAAAAAAAAAAGCTGGAGAGATGGCTCAGAGGTTAAGGAGCTTGCCTATAAAGCAGAAGGACCTGAGTTCAATTCCCTAGTACCATGAAAAGCCAGATGCACTGCACTAGGTGGCACATGTGTCTGGAGCTCATTTGCAGTGGCTGGAGACCTGGCCCACCCTTTCATAGTCTCTCTCTCTCACTCTCTCAAATAATTAAAATATTTCAAAAAAAGAAACAGGGTGATAAATAGAAAAAGAGTTACATGGGACTGGGGAAATGGTTAAAGGCACTTGCTCCACAAGCCTTCCCAAGTTCAATCTCAAGCACCCACATAAAGATGGACACAGTGGCACATGTGTCTATAATCCCAATTTGCCTATAACAGAAGCTGAAGAATCCTGATGCTTACAGGCCAGCAAAAGTGGAGTTCCCAATGACAAAGCAACAGCAGGCGATTCTGTCTCAAGATGGAAGGAGATGACAGATATCCCAAAGTTGTCCCCTGATCTCCACATACATGTTCTGCCGTGTGTGTGTGTGTGTGTGTGTGTGTGTGTGTGTGTGTGTGTGCGCGCGCGCACACACACACACACACACACACACACACACACACAGGTCCTTCATTGAAATCAAATGTTCAAACAGGGAGGCAGGTAGGCAGTGGCCAATCATGACTCGTCAGTGTCTGGGCTCAATTGTAGGCAGCTCAGTGGTCAGCTTTGACTCCTATGGTCAGGTAGTTTTCACGAGGCTAGCCCTTGCTTTTATGTATGTTACCATTGAATTTTTAAATTAAATATCTTGTAATGGTACCCCCATTTCCTTCCTCCCTGTCCCCAACCCACTGGGGACCCTCCTCAGTGGGCATACTGGAACAGTCCATGGGGTAGGGAGTTTTGGATTGCACCAGAGGTAGTCAGTTTTTTTTTCCTTCCCCGTTGTGTGTTGTTGCCGAGGAGGACCATGTCTCTGGATATTCTCCCCCACCCTGGCTCTTACATTCTTTCCACCCCCTCTTCCGCTCAGTCCCCTGAGTCATGGTGGGTGAGTTTTAAGTCTGCTTTCTTGTTGAGCTCTTAAGTGTCTCTGGACTTCTGCTTTGGGTTGTGATGGGGATTGTCGGTGTCTGTCTCCATTGTCCTTTCATGGGTTATCTGACTTGCTGTGGTGGTAGGTCTCTTATTTATCTCACCTGTTTTTAATTTCAGGGCTGTGGTGAGCCCTTGAGAAAATTCCACATTTATGTCCTTGCTCAGCTTTTCTGTGAAAGCACAAAACAGGTACTTCCAGCATCCAATAATTCTATCCCTCCTTTAGGTGGTCCTCATCTGTGCCAAATGTATATTTGACTTATATCATTACTTTGAAGTCTCTGTCCTGGTAACAGGTGGGTCCTCTGCTAAAAGAGGGTACCTAGTCTCATCCTCCAGAGCTGTAATCCCAACCTTCATGGAATACCTGTCAACCAACCCTTACTCGTCCCATTGAAGCCTTTGCATCATCTGAGGAAAAGAAATCAAAGCATACCACAGCGAACAAAATCATTCTCGCCCAATTATCTTTAAGCTCTCTTTTCAACTAGTTCAGAGTTCAACTAGAGACCCTTGGCAATGTCCTGTAATGTTTTGGGGGCCTTAGGAACTTCCTTGGCCAACAACTCGCTGGAAGGCATCCCATTCCTGGCACTGAAATTTTTCTAGTAACAATTTATGGTTACAGGGTTGTGCCATTATCAAAAGAAGTAGGTTTCCTGTGGCTTATTCTAAACCTCTTAAATTTTGGCTAATCCTCCTTCCACCCCTCTTTTACTCAATCCCTTCTCCCTGACCCCACCCCTAGTAATCTGTTCATTTACTTACATATATGAAATACCCTCCCTTTAAGTCTCCCCTCTCCTCCCTCCCTCATAGCCCCTGTCTATCTTTCTGGCCTCTTCTCCAAATACAAGGCTAACACATTTGTAGCTAGGATCCACATATGAGAGAGAACATGTGGCATTTGGCTTTCTGGGCCTACCTCACCAGCTGATTTCAGATTACCAAGAAACTAAAGGCCATGTGCCTGCTCTGTGTGGCCAGAGCCTTCCTGGCTGGATGGAAGGTTGGGATGTACAGACAGCTCACATCCTCAGCCCCGAACTGTTTATAAGACTGGGAAGAATCCACCCATGTGGCCTCACCAGGCTCTTCTGGATGTGACTGGAAAAATTCACTGTCCTGTCTCCTGCTACAACAAAGGGGGTCCTCACCCAGCTTTACTGAAACCACTGGACTTACATTCTAAGAGTGGGGTGCATCTGAGACTCCTTCCTTTCAGAACCTTCCCACCAGAGGCCATACCCAGTTTATGTGTGTTTGTAATTTTTGCTTCAAACGGTATGGGATCTGTCCTGTGGCCCTCCCTCCTAACCCCTCCATGAGGAGCTGTGGGAAGAGAAGTTGTGTCTAGACCAGAAGAGAATGACAGGATGTTCTGGTGCTGGGACTCTCCTCTGCACCCATTTAGCCCTGTAAGAGCTATCGAAGCCTGGAATGAAGGTCACACCAACCACATCTGCAGAGTCTAAAGCTTCCAGGCCTTCAGACCCCACAGTTAGAAGTTTGTGGGGGCTAAGAGCCTGTGTTGAGGTGGCTGTCTGTTACTGGGTAGCTGTTTGCAGGATTCTTGGACATAAGTCCAAGTTGAAAAAAAGTATTTCCAAGTAGAGAGAGGTAGAGAGAAGAGAGACAGACAAAATAGGTGCACCAGGGCCTCCAGCCCCTGCAAACAAACTCCAGATGCACGCACCACTTTGTGCATCTGGCTCTATGGGGGTACTAGGGAATCGAACCAGAATTGTTAGGCTTTGCAGGCAAACACCTTACCTGCTGAACCATCTCTCTAGCCCCTCTTGTGTTCTTTTTTTTTAACTTCTTGCCACTCAAACCTCAGATAATCCTGAGAAAAAAAGAGGATGTTCTAACATTTCCTCATGCTTCTTTTTAATTATTATTATTATTATTTGT
>PVHP010009304.1:0-49845 GCA_004024765.1 Zapus hudsonius
CCAGAGGCATGGCCAGGAGAACCTGGCTGAATACTAGGCTATCCATGGTCCCCTGTCACAAGGACTGATCCAGACGACCCATGGAGGAGGTCATCCAGTGGAGGGGGGAGGGGAGGGCAGCGGGGAATTGGGGATAACAACTCATTGTTTGCCCACTAAATGTTGTAACTCATTATGGACAATAAATTTAAAAAAAAAATTATCCTGGGCTGGAGAGCTGGCTCAGCAGTTAAGGCAATTGTCTCCAGTGCCTAAATCCCCTGGTTCAATTCCCCAGTACCCACATATGCCAGACCCCACAAGGTGGTGGCCCTGGTTCTCTCTCTCTCTCTCTCTCTCTCTCTCTCTCTCTCTCTCTCTCTCTCTCTCTGTGTGTGTGTGTGTGTGTGTGTATCTCTGCTTGAAAATGAATAAATAAAATAGTTTAAAAAAATTATCCTATGAGATATTTGCTATTACATCCATCGTGTAGAGGAGGCAACTGATCCACAAATAGATGAGAAACTGGCTGAAGGTTTGTGGCAGCAGGAGAACGGGACTGTACGCAGTCCGGTCCTGATAAGCTCACCCACTCAGCAGCAGCATCAGTCTGTTCTTCATGAGTTCTTCGGGTGACCAGCTGGTTGAACACCTTATCTCATGATGGCATCATCATTCTCCCCTCTCTCCTCCTTTATACAGAGTCACTTTCAGTTTGCCTGTCCAGCCTTCAGTGGACCACACGACATTCCTGGTCTATCCTATAGCTGCATCTGTGGAAAGGGAAGAATTATCACCTGGTTTATAGAATAGCAAGCCAAGAAGCAAAGGGTAAAACAAGCAATGTGTTTAAGGGCTAAAGAGTGGAACAAGCCTGTCATAGCACACATTTGAAGGGTTTAAGGCAAAAGGACAAAATCCAGATCTATGTTCTATAAATCTATTATTTAAAAGTTACAAACTCAATCCGTGAAATGTTGAATGTAATGCATTTCATCTTCCTACTTTGAAAAAAATATTCTGTAATAGAAGGTTGAATTTAGATTTCTAGAACTTAACATTCCAAGCTAGGACATAGTGGTTTAGAGCAGAGCAAACTTCTCATTCCCTCCTTCCATTCCCCCACCACCACCATGTGGATCCTTCCTATATTACAGAGGCTTCTAGAACCTACAGGCAGGTAGGACACCCAGGGTGCACATCTTACTATGTCTATAACACCCCAGTAGACAATCACCTCTAAGTCAGCCATCAAGAAGAAAATCTAAGAGCTGGCAGACACCTTGGGTTATTTAAATGGAAAAGCTGATGTCCTGGGAACCCAGAACGCAGTCTAGATGGCAGACAGTCTGTACCTGCATCTCTCTTTGGCCCCAAAGAAGAATCATCCTAGGGGAAATGACCTAGCCATATACAGTTCAGAGAAGAGCTCTCTGTTCAGAGAACAGCTCTGGAATCTCTGATTTTCTCCTCTAGCCATAAGAAAATAGCAAATCATATTTATCTCCAGCCTTCATAGTAGACTGGAATCATAAATTTCTTCAGCCTTAAAGAAAATGACACCCGACAATTATTCAGAAAACATAAAGGATGTAGAATGCCAGAAATGATAAATAAGTGTCAGATGTAGAATGTACTTTTCTCACTTGTAATTTCTCTGAAATATGACTGACTGCCTAAAGATGTATTCTCGTCATCTTTTTTTTTTAAGCACTGGAGATTGGCACCAGGGCTTTCTGTATGCTAGGCAAGTGCTTCACCACTGAGCTACATCTCCAGCCCTAAAAACAGAATAAAAACACAAAAATCCACAAAATGATGAGTGGTCTCTATCCTTGTCAGACAATGTCTATTTTCAAACAAAAAATGTTATCAAACATAAATGGAAACGTATCATATTGAGAAAGGCAATACTTCATCCACAGAACATAATAATCCTTTGTGTTTAACTGTAGAGCTTCAAATCACATGAAAGAAATTAATAGGACTAAAAAAAGGAAACATACCCATATCGACAGAACAGACATGAAAAATAAACACATTTACAATTATAGCAGGAGGTTATAATGTTCTTTCATCAGTAATCGCTAGATATGCAGATGGAAAGTAAGCAAGGATATAAAACACGTGAATAACTGTTTCAACACTCGTGACCTAATTGACATTTATGAAACACTCCACAAAATAACATCACATCAGAATACACATTTCCCATGAACATGGAGCATTTACCAAAAACAGACCATATGCTGGGTCATAAAACAAGTCTCAGAAAACTCTCTTAAGATTGAAATGATACAAAGAGTCTGCTCAGATCACAACACAAAGTAAAATCTCTGACAGAACGATAACTGGAAAATCCCCCAAATATATGAAAGTTAAACAACCCAGCTCTAAATAACACATAAATCAAGAAAAAAAATCATAAGGGCATTTAAGAAATAACTGACTGAAAATGCAAATGTAACCGTTAGCTGAGTCTGCAATTCCAGCACAATTAATGAAATTTTCTCTTTCTCCCTTGCAGTCTGCAAACCTACAATTTTTTTAAAGGAATTTCACCAGAAACCCTATTGAGAGTAAAAAGCACAGCCCCTCATACAACCCCAGTGACTCCTGCTTTTACCTTATCATATTATAACCCACCTAAACAACCTCTAAGACCGCACTAGAATCTCAAAAAATCAAAAAAAGAATCAAAAAGAGAAGAAAAAGAAGGAAAAAGTTTCTTAGCAATCTTTTGAGATGTAGCTTGAAAGCCATCAAATGGTTTACATGACTAATATTAAGACATTAACTTTGACTATCCCTTGAGAACTTATGCCCACACTTGGTATGTCTTACTCTTTCTCTGATTTTCTCTTAATTCCTGTGCTAAAAGACTATGTTAAAAATGTCTTTCAACAAACAGTGACTCGTCTTTGAGAAGCCCAGACCCATGTTCGCAGATGTGCTTTACTTCACTCGCTGAGTGCCTTTCTTTCTAAAAATAATAAACTCCAACTCTGCTTCACACTTGCTCATCCTGAAATTTCTTTCCTTGTTGAATCCTTGAATCTTGCTTTGCTTGAGAGCAGACCTCTAAAAAGAATTTAAGCTATAAATGCTAGCTGGTTTTTTTTCCAGATTACAAGGAGATCTGGAATCAAAAAGTGGAGCATAAAATTGTGAAAAAAAATAGGTATTGGACAGAAAATGAACTTAATTGAAGTTACGGACTATAAGGGCTGTAGTTGTTAAAGACATTAGTGCCACTAAAGAAAAGCCAAATAAGGTTGGGGAGATTTCTCAGTGCTTAAGGCACTTGCCTGAAAAACCTAATAACCCGAGTTCAATTCCCCAGTACATATGTAAAGCCAGATGCACAAAGAGGCTCATGAATCTGGAGTTCCGTTGCAGTGGTTGGAGGCTGTGCATTCTCTCTGTCTCTCTTCTCTCTCTATCTCTATCTCTCTACTTGCAACTAAATAAATAAAAAATATATTTTTAAGAGAGACAGGGCAATTTCATTAAGGAGGGCCCTCAGTGGATTGGGGGCAGGAAGGAGGCAAATGGGGGTACCAACACAAGACTTGGTCATACAGTGATACTATATATTAAAAATAAATAAATTGTTTTAAGAAGACACTTGAGAGATGGCTTAGTGGTTAAAGCAAGATGGCTCAGCGGTTAAAGCACTTGCCTGCAAAGCCTAATGGTTTAATTCCCCAGTACCCACATAAAACCAGATGCTCAAAGTGGTGCATGCATCTGGAGTTTGTTTGTAGCGGCTGCAGGTGCTGGCATGCTCATTCTCTGTATCTCTTCTCTCTCTTACTCTCTGTTGTAAATAAATAGATAAATAATATTTTCAAAAGGAAGAAAAGAAAAGCCAAGTGCTTCCCACCAAGACAATAGGAAGGCATCTTGAGGGCATTTCAGGCATTGGTCAGATATCACTCATTGAAGTTTCCAGGGTATGAAAGTCACAAATTTATTTGAAAGACTGTCACTCTAAGGAGTGCCTCCAAGGAAACATTCTGGCAAAGGCTGTGGGGGGGGAAAATTTCCCAAGGTTCAGCACAGGGTGAGAAGTTTGTATAGCTGTGGCCCAAGGTGGCCCCAGGTACTACTTGAGCTGTCAGGAGAACTTGGCATCATTCACACAGTACTGGTTTTTCAGGCATGCAGAATGCATGTGTTATGGGGTCATGGAGACTTGTACCTAAGTTTTTAAGGAAGGCAGGAAGCCAGCCAGGGTGTAGTAGGGTTTAATTCCCTCTAGGTGGCCTGTGACAGGGCAATGTATGATGCTCTGGGGATGAAATGTGCTGTGCAATGGAGATGTCGAGATGTTGAACAGATCAGACATGGGAGCAAATGGAAACATCCCAAGAGAGCAACCCATGATTCATCTTCCCTTCCATGCCATGGCTTCGCAGGACCTCCATGGAGGGACATCAACAACCCTGCCTCACATTACCCAGTGGCTATTTCTAAAAACAAAAAATAAATGTTGGAAATCCAGTGACCCCTCTCATTTCTGAATTTGTCATACGTCTCCTACTTCCCATACAAGAGAGAGGCCATGTTGAGATTCAAACAGTCTGACTTCTCATGCTCATCGAAGTTCATACAATTGAAACCATGTTCCCTGAATGGTGAACATGGAGCTGCATGATTGATTTAGTGTTTACCTACTGGGTTTCAGTTCTGGATTGCTCTCATTCTTCCTAAAAAGGCCCCTGATCCACCCTTTTATATTAGAATGTTTTCTTTGTAGCGGTGTATATTGAAAGTATGTAACTTTGGTATTTTATAGAGACTCACAGTTAAGAGTTCACAATGATTCTCAGAAGAGTGTTGGAACTATTAAGCCTTTGGGGGATTCCTGGAGATAGACACATGCATTTTGTTTTAGAATATGAGATGGCCATGAATCTTTGTGGACCAGTGGTGAAATGCTATAGTTTGAATCTGAAATGTTCCATATAGGCTTATATTTTAAATATAATTAAATAAATGAGCATAAATTCTCAATTGGTAGTGCTGTATCTGTGAGAGTTTGAAATTTTTGAGAGGTGAGGACTACTTGGAAGAAGTAGGTGATTAGAAGTAAGTCCTCAGAGGTAATGTGATTCCTGCCCACATCCTGTGTCATTCTCTGTTTCCTGAACTTCAGTGAGGTGAACAGATTCTGCTCCACACTCTCACTATTGTGAACTGAGCTTCTGTGCCACATACCTTCCCACCGTGGCAAACTGAATCAGTATGAAATTGACATATATTCCTAGGGCAAAGATATGTACATCTATGTCTTTAAATATGATAATATGTAATATGATAATATAAAACATATGCTCAAAGCCCAATTTCTTTCTTAAACTCCATTTCTCCTTTTCCTTTCTTATTCTATATTCCTTAAGTGTGTTCTTTATCTGAATCCTGCCTGAAGTAGTTAACTTTTTATTGCTGTCACAAGACACCTGACTAGAAGAAGCTTAGGGGAGGGGAGGGTTTATTTCAGTCTTATAGTTTTGAGGGCAAACTTCATCATGTTGGAGAAAGATGAACAGCAAATATCATGAACAGCAACATGAACAGCAAACCAACATCTATCTCAGTGGAAACCAAGTACTTGAATTGGAGCTGGGCTAATAAACCTCAAGGTCTACCCCCAGGAACATACCTCCTCTAGCAAACTGCCACCATTCGGGGACTAAGTAGAAAGCTTAATCAAAAACACATCCACCTCTGACGCCCACATACTTATGACCATCTCATTATGCAAACAAAATACATTCAGTTCAACTTTTAAAGTCCCAATAACCTTATCAATACTGTTCAAAAGTCCAAAATCTGTATACGTCTGTTAGGTCCAGTTGATCTATGGTGTTATTGAGTTCTATCATTTCCCTGTTGACCTTCTGTTTGGATGATCTGTCTAAAGATGATAGTGGTGTATTAAAGTCTCCAACTATGATGGACTTGGGGTTTATTTTTGTTTTCTTTTCCATTAGGTTTTGCTTTACAAGCTGTGGTGCACTTGTATTTGGTGCATACATGTTTATGATGGTGATATTCTCTTATTGGATTGTTCCCGTGATGAGTAAGAAGGATCTTTGTTTGTCCTTTTGAATTGATTTTGGTTTGAAGTCTATTTTATCAGATATTAGTGTAGCAACCCCTGCTTGTTTTTTTTTTGTTTCCGTTAGCTTGGAAGATCATCTTCTGTCCTTTTACCCTGAGGAGGTTCCTGTCTTTAGAGGTGAGGGGGGTTTCTTGGAGGCAGCAGATAGAAGGATCCATTTTTCTGATCCATCCTGCTAGCCTATCTTTTTATGGGAGACTTAAGACCATTAATATTCAAAGCTATAACTATGAGGCTTGACTCAATCCCTGCCACAGTGTAGGGTTTATGGGATTTGATGCCTCTCTTGTTATTTTGTCTCCTCTAGGCTTTATTATTGTGTCCAACTTCTGGATGACTCTGGGGGTTGGTTACACGGCTCTTCGGTGCCAAATATTTCATGGAGAATTCCTGTAGGTTTGGTTTACTGTCCATATAATTGTAGAGCTGGCCTTTATCTAGAAATATTTTCCTTTCTCCATCTATTATAAGGGATACTGTCACAGGGTACAAAAGTTGGGGTTGAAAGCCAAAGTGATTTAGGTTTTGAAGTATGCCATTCCAAGCCCTTCTTGCTTTCATGGTTTCTGTGGAGAAGTCTGGTGTAACTCTGATGGGTATGCCTTTATATGTGATTTATTGTTTGGCTCTTGCTGCTTTTAGAACCCTCTCCTTGCTTTCAATGTTTAGGGTTTTAACTACAATGTGTCTTGGGGAGTTTCTTATTTGGTCCTGCCTATTTGATGTTCTATGTGCTTTTTATATCTGGATGGGATGCTCTTTTGCTAGAATGGAAAAATTTTCCACAATAATTTTGTTGTATATGTTCTCTATTTCTTTGGCATGGATTTCTTCCCCCTCTGGTATCCCCATGATCCAGAGGTTTGGTTGCATAAGCTTCCAGGAGAAATTGGTCAATGATATTTGGAGAAAGCAGAGACCACTGATACACAGTATAGACAGTTGTCACAAGAATGCTGAACACATGGCTATATGGAAGAGACCGACAAGTCAAGAAATGTTCATCTGTGCAATAGTGGCACTAAACCAAGGAGGGTAATCAACGGCTTACTGATTGGCTAAATGACCCGCTTAGTGACCCTTAACTGGAACTGAGATCCATGGTAAAATCCTATGGGGAGCAAGATCTCGGGCTCCTAGGGGAAATTCCCACTACCAGAGAGCTACAGAGAGGCTAAACCCATTAGGAGCTAGCCAAAATAGCAATGTTGTCTCATTTAACCTATATTGATCTCACTCTCTGATGGAGATTTTGCTTGTATTTTTCAGAAGGCAGTGAGAGATCAGGGGACAACCTAATTCCACCAACAAACAAGACATTGGATGATGGCTGACATCCTGGCAGAAGATAAGATAAACCACACCTAGCCTTCACATAGGACCCAAATGAAACCTATGAGAAAGTCACAAGACAAACAGGAAACCAATCACCACAGCAAGTCTGATAACCCATGAAAGGTTAATGGAGACAGACACCAAAGATATCCAACACAAACCAGGGCCAAGATCCAGAGATACTTAAGATCTCAACAATAAAGCAGACTTAAAACTCACCCACTATGACTCAGAGAACTGAGCATACAAGTAGGCGAAAAGAGCCATAGTGGGGGAGAATATACAGAGACATTGCCCCACTCTCCAACAATAAACAAAGGGGGAATAAAAAAAAAAAAGAAAGAAAAACTGGCTACTTCTGGTGCAGTTCATAAGCTCCATTGCACATCTTGGTTGGAAGTAATCTAAGAACTGAGCTTGGAGCTGGGCTAAGAAATCTCAAGGTCCACCACAAATGATAAGGCTCCACCTCCCAAACTGCCACCAGCTGAGAGCTAAGCAGAAGACTAATGACAAATGCTGAGGCGAACAGGACACTTTACATCCTAACCTCCACCCTAAGTATCATGACCTCATCCTCCCTTTGTATCATATCTGATGAGTCACCAGGTCCTCTTCTCTGTCCTAAATATTTCTCATATCTTTTCATTAATTCCCCTACCTGTTCACTGGGCTCCTTTTCCCTCCTAAACATGAAAGTAGGGATCCACATCTGTGTGATAACAGCAGCCTCTGGGAACCTATAGCAGCTCAGTGTGTCAGAAGCACAGTAGGAACTAGTAAAAAATAGGAGGAAAATAAACTAGATTGAGTCTGAGCTGTTACATTGGCAATTGGTGGAATGACTGGATGTTCATATGTGTACATATGGAGAAATGGATATGATCAATAGATATGCCTTAGTACTATTGACTGAGACGGTATGGGAACATGATGAATATGATCAAATTATTAATTATAAGTATCATGGTTTGATCCAGGTGTCCCCCACAAACAAATGAATGTGTTCTGATTGATCCATCCCCAGCTGATGGCAGTTTGGGTTTTACAACCTTGCTAGAGCTGTGTTGTCGGGGGATGGGTTATGGGGATTATAAGCCAGGTTCTCCTTGCCAGTGCTTGGCACACCTTCCTGCCGCTACTTCCAATGCTGTGGCAGAGGTGATGTCCACCCCTCTGCTCATGCCATTGTTTTCCCTGCCAGAATGGAGTCTCCCCTCAAGTCTGTAAGCCCATTCCTCCACAAGCTGCTTTTGCTTGGGTTCTTTCTACACAGCAACAGAGAAAGTTGACTACAACAATAAGTAAATATCCTTCTTTGTTTCAAATATACTTTAAAGTGTTCAAGGGTGGTAGAATATTAAGTAAATAATTTATTCTCAAGCAGTTCAGAAGAAAATGCTATTTTATATGGTATATAAAATTTTTTTATAAAGTTTTTCCATATGATACACATTTTAAATCTGGATAATGCACACCCTTTACTAATAGCAATTACGAGATCCACCAGGCAGAAAATCAGTAAGGAGATAGCTGAACTGAACAGCACCATTAATCAAATGGATCCTGGTGACAGTTACAGAATGACTCATTCAGTGAGAAGTGGGTGCACATTCTCCTCAAGCTCACATGAAACATTCACTAAGATACAGAATATTCTGGGTGAAAAAATATGACTTGTAAAAAATTTTAAAGTAGAAACCATGCAAATTTTGTTCACAGGCCACAGTGAAATTAAATTAGAAGTCAATAACAGAATGACAGTTGGAAAATCCTCAAATATCTTGAAATTAAACAACATGTTTAAAGAACACTTGCATTAAGCCAAAAGAAAAGTTCTCAAGAGAAACCATTAACTATTTTCAAATTAATGGAAAATGAAACCACAGCCTTGTGGGATTAGTAGACCTCTAAAAAATTTAAAATGGATGTAAGAGACAAATAGCTTCTATGAAATATGAAATATAAGATATTACTGATTCCATGGATATTAAATGTAAGGGACTCACATGGAGGAAACAACCAAAGGACCCCCAAAGCTTAAGTTGTACATGACAAAGGACACACCGAATCCTCCCTTGACTGGAATATGTTCTTCCTATTCTTTTTTTTGCTACAGAAGAACACCAATGATGTTTCCTCGATGCTCAGATAGTTCTAAGGAAAAAAGTTAACAAGAGAACTTGGACTTACCTTGAACCCTAGTTCCCTTACTCACTGTGTGCTTGACAAACAAAGTGAAAGTTATTTCTTGGTGCTGTTATGCAAACTCTGCTAATAAAGCCAGAGCAGACCACTCAAGGGAAGGTGCCTTCCCTTCTGTAGACTGATGCTGTGGTCACACAGTTCCTCTTGGATGATTCTAAGTCATTACTTTGCACCAATATGACAATTAAATGGGATAATAAGCTGGATATTGTGATTAGTGCCTACAATCCCATTATACAGTAAAGCAAAGTTGCGGTGAGGGGGGAATCTTATCTGGAAGGAAGCCAGTTCCTAGATGGTTAGCTTATATCATGTTGGAAAGCGCTACATGGGCCACCAGAGGAAATAAGTCACCAAAGTGGAGAGAAGAAAGAAAGAGAAAGAAAGAAAGAAAGAAAGAAAGAAGGAAGGAAGGAAGGAAGGAAGGAAGGAAGGAAGGAAGGAAGGAAGAAAAGAAAGAAATACACGGATCAATGGTGCAGCATTGAGAATCCATAAATATTTGCTAAACACAGACAGCTTGTTTTTGATGAAGAAATAAATGTAGAAAATAGAAAATGACAGCCTTTTTAACAAATAGCATTGGACACCTGCACGCCTACATGAAAAGAAAAAGTAATCTATGTTCAAACTTTACATTGTTCCCAAAGATTAACTCAAAACGGATCAGAGCTGTAAATGAAAAGCCATGATACTACAAAACTCCCAGAAAGTAACAGAGAAGAAAAATATCCAACACTTCCTCCCTTATAAACAAGCAATAATAGCACAAGCAAACTCAACAGGAAGGAAATGAATTTAAAAGTAGGCATAATTTCTGTACACATCTCACCAAAGTGGATATATAAATCACAAAATAAAGTGAAAAGATGTTCAGTATTGTGGTCTGTGGATTACTTTGGAGGTCAGTGTACACCAACACTCTGGTTCTTCCACTGAGCTGGGTGAACAGCATCTTGGGATAGCAGTAGGCCGACGGGCATAGCCACCAGGGAGAATTTGGTGGTGTACAGCTCTCGTTTATTGTAGAGATAAAGGTTGTTTATATAGAGAAAAAGAGAGGCATGGACATAGGCAGCAAGGGGACTTGGTAGGAGCAGGTTAGTCTGTGGATGTCTCATGAGTGGATTGGCAGGGGCCAGTAATCTGTGTATGCCTCGTTTGCATAGATAAATTGGGGGGGGGGCTTTCTACATGACTCTAGACATGTATAGGATGGTGATGGTTGCAGAAGAACTGTAACCTTTATACTTTTATTGTCCAGGTTTGTTATTACAGCTGGGGTGAGTTTAGGCCTTGAATTGCCTGCTTATCTCAGGGCTTGCTGTGGCCTGCCTGGAGGGCTGGAGGGTCCAGGATATGCTTGAGATAATCGGGGTCTCACCCACCTCAACTTCCTTTAACAGAAGGAAACAATGGGGATGCCTTCCGGTCTCAGCAAATAATCCTATATCCTCCATGCCTCTTAGCAGGGTCCCACACAGGATTATATGTGATTAGGGGATTTCAAGTCAAGGCGACCTTGAAATAGCATGACAGAAGGGGGGAGCAGGATGGCCAACAAGTAGCAGCCTTCCCAGGACCCTCCCCGAAAAGGTTTGAGAATCCAGCTGGGATTCAGACCCCAGACCCCAGCCGGCCCTGACCTGAGGCATACCCCCTCCCCAGCTCCCGTTCCCCAGCTGCTTTCTGCTCCCACCAAGGAACAGAGAGCCGCCCCTCCCCCACCACAAGCTCCTGCCATCACCCATTATCTCCTCCCATCCCCCATTGTCTCCTCCCAGCCAGGTCCTGACCTGAGCCTGAACAGGCTCAGCACACTTCCCTCCCAGGGCCCCTTCCCTCCCCCACAGCATCCGATCCTTGGGCACAATCTTCAACACCCACACATGCAGGCAGACACTGGTCCTTGGGCAGGCAGAACTAGCCCAGTTCCCAGAAGCCCACGCAGACTGTAGCTGTACAACGGATGCTGGCAAGGATGTGGGGAACAAGGAACCCTCCTTCACTGCTGGTGGGAATACAAACTGGTACAACCACTATGGAAAGCAGTGTGGAGGCTTCTGAACAGGATGGATATAGAACTACCAGTTGACCCAGCTATCCCTTTACTTAAGATTCCTCATTTCAGCACAGAGACATCTGCACAGCCATGTTTATAGTGGCTCAATTCATAATAGCTAGGAATCAGAACCAACCTAAATGCCCATTTCTAGATGAATGTACATCAAAAATGTGGTACATATACACCATGGAATTCTACTCAACAATTAGGAAAAATGATATAATGAAATTTAAAGAAAAATGGATGGACTTGGAACAGATCATACTCAGTGAACTCACACAAGAACAGAGAGACAAGCACCTCATATTCTCCCTTATCTGCGGCTCCTAATCAGGTTAAACCGAACTGTAAGTAAACATGACTAGTGATTCAGGTGAAAGGCAAAGGGGACAGATGGAAATGGGGGCAGGTATGGAAGCAACAGAGGGGGGAGATGTACACTTACCTAAACTAACAATAATCTGACTCCATGGAATCCTATCTTATGTACAAGTTCCGGAAGCAGATAGGGTCCCAAGAGGGGCAGGGGGGGGTGGAAGCCTACCTATGGTACAAAGGACACTGACCTCTGGCTCCCCAACCCAGTAAGTAGTTACCTTCCACAATGAGCTGTTGATCAGAGTGACCCACATGGTCCCTAAAATAAGACAAACTTTTGTCACAGCCCTTGAATACCCACCTCAGGCAAAAGATATAACCCTATTGCTGAAGATTCCACAGACTGATATCACACAACATTGTGAGATCATGCTGAATCCAGAAATGAAATCAGCTCCCGGAAGGGCAGCCTGGGTAATGCTGGATGGTGTTGCATGAGCTGCCAGGGGAACCAGACCAACAATATCCTGAGAGAGCAGGAGGCATCTTCAAGTTACACCAACCGATGGCCTGAGAATACAGAACACACTGCTGTATGGCACAGACAAGCAAGTCAAGAAGTACCCATCTGTGCAATAGTGGAGCCCAACCTAGCTGTGTAATCAACAGCTGGCTAATTGGCTATGAGATCCACTCAGAGGCAGCGAACCCCTAACTGGTACGGGGACCCAAGGTAACCTTCAATGGTAACCAAGAATCCCATCTATGTGGGAAAGTCCTCACTAACCATAGGTCCTCAGAAAGGCTACACCCTCCAAACACTCACCAACCTAGCAATATTTGTCTCAATTGACCAATAACTCTCCACCAGAGACTCTGTTTGTATCTTTCAGAAAGCAACGAGTACCGGGGACAACTGAACTCCACCAAAGGGACCTGATGTGATGGGGGACACCCAGCAGGATACGATCCATGTAGAACCCTAACACAACCTCTAAGGAAGTGGAATGACGAGCAAAAGAGCTATTCCCACAGCAAGGCAGATATCCTATGGAAGGACAATGGAGAGAGGCACCAACGGTACCCAAAATTGTCCAAAACACAAATTTAGAGGCTCTTAAAAACCTAATAACTATGGAAAATTTGAATTCACCCACTATGACTCAGGGAAATTTTCAGAAGAGGGGGCGGAAAGAATGTAAGAGTCATGGGGGGAGAATAATGCATAAGAGGGAATGTCATCATGGATTCAATAGCTTTATCTAATAACCTATGATAATGAGCATGTTGTTGTGTTTATATATAATTTTAAGCCAATAAAAACGTTTTTAAAAAAGGAAATATCACGACAGACCCATTAGCATGGCTAACCCCTCCCCCAACAACAAATCCTGTGGAAGAGAAGTAGGAACTCTCACGGTTGCCTATGGCAACACAATGCCATACCTTGGGAAGGAAGGCAGTCAGATGGTGTCTCACAAACCTAAACAGACTTACATGTGATCTGAATGAACTGAAGACTTGTATCTCCATACAAAAGGCCACAAATGAGTGTCCATACATGCATAATTCTCTAGTGGGAACATTGAAAGCAAGAGAGATGATCTTCAACGGATAAATGCAGGGATATTCACAACCTCACAATGGAACATTATTCAGCCATTTATAGAAGAGCCCAAGGTCATGTGGAAAACCTATGTATCTCCTACTCAATTTTTCCCTGAACTTGAAATTATTATTTTAAAAATCTGCATTTAAAATGAACCATCAAGCCACCAAAAGACCTAAAGAAGGTATGTTAAATGAATGCTGTTAAGGGAAAGAAGCCAGCTGAAAATGCTGTTGGCACTGTATCCATCCAACCACAGGGCATTCCAAGGAGGCAAAGGGCAAGTAAGGAAGTAAAAAGACCCTGGGCTCCAGGGGTCCAGGGAGAGGAGGAAGAGGGGGCACAGAGGATTTTTAGGGCGGCAGAGCTCTTAACATGACATCGTGCATTTTCCAAAAGCCAGTGGACTGTACAACACAGATAATGTCTCCTTGTGCAATCCATGGACTTTAGCCAATGCTGGTTCAGCAGTTGTAACAAATGCGCTGACTAACTCAAGATGTCAATCACAGCAGAGACTTTGCACACGCAACATGGGAGTGAAGACAGTGGAGTTGTACAGACCTGCGTGCCATTATTATATAAACCTGAAACAGCTCTAAAAGCCAAGGTTGATTTTCAAAATAATAATAAGCATAACAAAGATAAATTCTAGTTATAAAGATATTTGCTTTTCTCCTTTGCAGTTTTCATAGCCTTGGTGAGCTATGCTGTCTTTTGCCTGCTTTCTTCCTATATTTTATGAATTTTGGTTTGAATATAGATGTTCCCCATAACCTCGGTGTTTGTGATCAAGCCTCCTACTTACCCCTGGCCCCTTGGTGGAGTCGTTGGGAGGTAGAGCCCTGCTGGAGGAGGTGTGTTTCTGAGGAAGGATTGTGGGGCTGAGTCTCACCTACTACGTGTTCTGGGCCAGCTTGAGCTTGCTGTTATATCTGTTGCAGATGTGTGATGTTGGTTGCTTTTCTCTTCCATGATGAAGCTTCCCCTGGAAACTGTGAGCCTAAAATAAACCCTTTCTTCCCATGAGCTGCTTCTGGTCAAGAGATTTGTTCCAGCAACAAGAAGCTCACTGCTACAGAAATATAAACTTATTGTACTTTTAATTCATCCGTTGTTTCCGATTGCCTACTGTAATGGTTTGATCCAGGTGAACCCCACAAACAAATGAATGTGTTCTCAATGATCAATCCTCAACTGATGGCAGTTCGGTAATTACAACCTCACTAGAGCTGTGTTGTTGGGAGTGGGCTTATGGGGTTATAAGCCAGCTTCCCCTTGCCAGTATTTGGCACACCTTCCTGCCTCTATTTCCAGTGCTGTGGCAGAGGTGATGTCCACCCCTCTGCTCATGTCATCGTTTTCCCTGCCAGGATGGAGTCTCCCCTTGAGTTCATAAGCCTAATAAATCCATTCCTCCACAAGCCGCTTTTGCTTGGGTTCTCTCTGCACAGCAACTAGAAAGTTGTCTGCAACACCTACAGAATCGTTTTAGTTTGGGGGTTGTTTTGTTTTGTGAGACAGGATATTGCACTTAGCCCAGAACTCATGACCCTTCTGTCTCCTCCGCCCTGGTGATGATATTACAGGCTGTACTACCATGTACCTGGCCAGCACTAAATTCTTAGTAGTTAGCATGGGCTCTCAGACCTACATGCTAAATTGTCTAAAAGGCCTCTCCTACCTCTACATACCACCTCCGCTGAACTGCTTACAGGTTCCCAAGACTTGTTCACCTTCTTCTCAGCTGATCGGGTGAGGCCATCTTCTTTGACTTCCCTTTATATGTCTTTTCTTCTTAGAAGCCAACTTAGCCCAAAAAGTAAATGCTGCAACCTTGCAGTTGACAAACAGAATCTTAAGAACTTTCAATGTATACATCAAATAACTTGCCTTATTACATTTTAGTAAGAGCCTGATTAAAGTATCCCAGCCTAACCTCTGACTTTAATGGGCAGAAAAATCTATATGAGGAAAAAACGATTCCTCTCAGCCATGTGTATGATTATCTTTCCAAGTACAAGTGTATCTGGACTGGAGACCAGCCTAGTCTGAGTGAAAACTCCCAGGTCTAGAGCCCCCATCACAAGTGAAACAAAGTCAAAGTGAGTCCTAGACAGTGGTAGGTCATCTCAGCTGTGTGGGTGGATGCAGGTAGATTAGGTGATGGTGACTTTAACCATGAGAAGTGCTTCAGAGCTCTAAGCAGGTATTACAGCCCAGGTGCAAAAAGTCACTTGGGCCTGAGAGGAAGAGGTGAGGGGTCAAGGCCAAGGTTAAGGTTTGAATTGCAAACTTGTTTGGCCCTCAAGGAATCAAACCCAGAGAAGCAGCCAGTGTTTAATAGTAGCTGAAGGCTAAAGTTGAAACAATGGATGTGCCTTGTCCTTTTTATGTTCTTGAAGAGAATTCAGGAAAGTGACCAGTCCCTCTGCACCCAGTCTCACAAGCAACTGGCTTGCTTTTCTTGACACTATCTGTAAATGGCAGGCTGAGATTTTAATTCTTTAAAACCAAAGTTGAGAGGCAGAGATCCCGGCAGCTGGAGCAAAGGTGTTGTCTGAAGACTCTCAGGCAATAGAGGGGGGGTAATAGCTCACGCCTCAGAGCCCCACACTCCCGGGGAGGCCTTGCACTCTGTTGAGTGGGATGCAGATGCCGCCCAGTTATACAAGGGGTAACAGCCAGCAGTCACTGCTAGAGCTGCCTGCACACAGTTTTCTGCCTTTTGCTTCAAGATCCTCTAGAGCTGACTGCTACGCTATTCTTAGAGAACTAACTCATTCAATTATTTTCATTCATTCATTTACTTCATCATTCATTCAAACCAGTATTCACTGTAAACAGGTGCTGGAGATCAAAGGAACCTAGCATCCCAGATAGGGAAATAGAGAATGAATAGAAATAACAAGAACACAGATGAAACAATGTCAGGGAGTGAGAAGTGCCAATGAACATTTTAAAACAACTTAGATTAAGAGAAGAGATTCTGTTTGTATTTTCCAGAAGACAGTGAGAGAGCTGTGGTCATTCCAACTCCACCGATGAATTACAGGCCGAAGGCTGATATCCCAGCAAGAGATGAACCACCCCAGGCCCATCGTATAGGCCCCAAGTGAAACACTTGAGACAGTGGTGGGGCAAGAAAGAGACCTATAACCACAGCCAATCAGTCATCCCAGGATAAGTCAGCGAGACAGACTCCAACGACTTCCAACACAACTTAAAGTAGAAGCACAGAGACTCTTAAGGTCACAACAATAAAACAGATTTAAAACTCACCCTCCATTATTATAGCAAAATGAGTATGAGCTCACTGTACTCCCTCCTTATTCATTGTTACATTCTGCAGGCCACCACAGATAGCCCATCACATAGCATGAGGGGAGAAACTACCAGAGCTTTGAAATTCAGTGAGACAAATTGTTTTAACTGTGATAATGAAGGTAGCAAAAAGATGAGGCCGGAGAATACCTGGGGAGGATTATCTGAACTTCTTTGGAACCCATTGTAAAATGTAAATTGCTAGATTAGGCATCTGCTTCCTTGTGCTTGTTAATTTACATGTCTAATGTCACGTACACATCTCTGTACCCGACTATAAAATCCCTTTGTAACCAGGGTTCTGGGACAAGACCTTTCTATGCTTGGGCCACTCCACTCTCCTCTTGCTGAAACGGCTTTGTCTGTTTGTCACTGGGAATTTCCACAACATGACTCAGGGAACAGAGCAGAAGAGGGGGCGGAAAGATTATAAGAGCCATGGTGGGAGAGATTACTGAAGACAACCCCCCCATGGCTACAATTCATAAAGTGGGGGCAACCTTGTTGCCTCCTATGCTATCCATGACCCCTTGCCACATGGACTGATCTAGTGTGCCCACTGAGGAGGATACCCAGAGGATTGGGGACAGCGGGAAGGGAAATGGGACTATAAGCACAATATTTACTCAATGAATGTATCTAATTTGGGGCAATAAAGATCAAATAAAAAATTAAATTAAAATAAAATAGAAAGGAAACAGATATTATTTTAGATAGAGTGTCCCAGGAAGGTTTCTTGAGAGTTAAGTAGAAGCTTTAAAGAAATGAGTATGTTGTGTGCGAGTCTGGAGGAAACAGTTCCAGGAGAAGGAAGCAGCAAGGGCACAGGCTTGAAGTGGAGCAGCATGGGAAGCTTCCAGAAGGCAGAGAGCAGAGGGTGGAGGAAGTACCATAAAGAGAGGACCTTGGTCAGTGGGAATCTTGGCCAGGCCTGTTGAGTGTGGCTTCTATGACGAGAAGCTCTGGAGGTTTCAGGGCAGGGAAGGGATGTTATTGGCTTGATTTGTTTGTACTGAAAGACAAATGACATCAAAATTCCCATCTTCGCCATTCTTAAGGGTTCAGTTCAGTGGTAATAAAGTAGAGTGGAATCTGGGAAGCTGAGGCTTTGGAAGTGACAGGCAGTCATGGCACTGATTCCAATGACTTGCAAGCAGCCCAGAAAAGTAATGGAATCCACGGGCTTGGTTTAGGCCACCTGGCCCAGCCTACTGGAACAGGTGTACAGCAAACGTGAGGATGACTCGATGACCAGCCACAATCTCTGCTCAGACTTCCATGGGTCCTCTCCTCGATTCATGCCTAAGGCGTGAATAATGCTGTATTCTCCATCTCTTGCACTCATATCCCACTAAATAAAAAAAAAATAATAATAATAATAAAAGCAATTCCCATGGGAAGGCCGGAAACCCAGAGCCCTCAGAAAGAACCAGTGTTCACTGATTCAGCCACGACTTCGGGACTACACAAAGGAATGCAAGCTTGCTCTGTTTAAGATAAAACTGCCACTTCTTATTTGTGTTCATGCAGAGAACTGGACCGTCTGGGAGATGCCAGGAGCTGTGCTTTCTCAACACAGCTCTTTCTAACATTGTAATTTCAACTTTTTTTTTTTGAGGCAAGCCAGCACCCTTTCTGCTCAAGCAGACCCAAATACTTATCAAAGCTGTTTTGCTAATAATGACATCTAATAATATTATTAATAATATTAGCAGTGTCCCCCTTTTTAGAATATGATCCGCAAATTCATCCCAAGACCTAATGAATTCTTGAACTTTTCATTTTACAATTTTCCAACATGTACCTAATGTATTTTGATCAAAGCCTCCCCCATTACATCTGTTGTCTCCCCACTCCAACCCTTCCACGAAACCCTTCTTCTTCTACTTTGATGGGTTTTGTTTTGTTTTGTTTTCTGTCCCTGTTCCATCAATCATGTTGAAAGGTTGATGGGCCCCACATTGTGCAGATCTGGAACAGGCAGCGACAGCTACTGAAGGGTCCTGGATGCCAGGGCCACTTCATGTGCAGAAAAGAAGGTTCCAGAGCACTCCTCCCCCACACTTGGGCTCTTACATTTTTTCTGCATTCTCTCCACACACATGCTCCTTGGCATCCACTTTGGGCTTCTGGGATTAGCTGTTTCTTCCCCATCTTGATGCACACTACTGGGAGTTATGCAAAAGCCCAGGTCTGCTTACAATAATAACTGTCCTAAGTGTATACTGACCGGGAGTTTGCTCTCTAAATCAAAAAGCATCAAGTCAGTAGAGTATTATTTAATCATCAGACATCATAAACATGAAGCTTTTGCAACAACACAGAAATATGTCTATAAAAATAATGTCACTGAAGAAAAAAAAAACAAGTCATACAGTGATAGATCCAATATGGAAATAACAGTGAAATGTATGCATGGGACATGACTGAGTTAGAATACTGGGGTACAACAAATATTTTTCTTGCTTAATTAAAGTTTAGACGATCAAAGGGACTTTTGCTGCCCCTGCTCATTGATACAACAAAGAGACAACACTACCACCGCTTATAGCCTTGGGTGGGGATCACCCCAGTTGAGAGCAGAGGGGTGCTGGCAGATCTCCAGCAGAGGCCTGACTCCAGACACCTCATGTCTGCCAGATTTGGAGTCAAAACATAGTCCCTGCTGTTGCTTCCATATGGCCTTACTTTATTTTTAAGTCTTTTAAGCATTCTGCATTTGGATGCTGGTGCTATTTCTCTTAGTAATTCAAACACCCAACAGACTACTCCCAGAGTCTCTCCTCCCTCAGTATCCTGGTTAATGTGACATTCTTGTAGAGAGCTAATGAAAAATCCATGTCCTCAGATCATTTCAATAGATCTGTATAACTCTCTGATGGCAAAACTCATGAAGGTGGCATTCTTAGTCCTTTAGTTGTTCAGAAAGGGATTTGTAATTGAGTCAACGTTAAGCTACTTTTATCATTTTCTTGAAATGCATATGGAGAATGCAAATAGGAAAAATATTCAATACCTACAGGATGCAAATTAATGTGTATTGCATATATTGCTTTATTATTATTATTATCAGGGAAGTAGGGTCTCGCTCTAGTACAGGCTGACCCAGAATTCACTATGTAGTCTCAGGTGGTCTTGAACTCACCATGATCTTCCTACCTCTGCCTCCCAAGTGCTGGGATTAAAGATGTGCATCACCACACCCAGCTGCTTATTATTTCTTAAATAGTAACAAACTTTTTTTAGAGCAAGAAAGATTTATCTTTAGCTCATGGTTTCAATGAATACAGTTGATGGTAATTAGATGCTGTGTTTCAGGGCTTCTGTTGTGGAAGTAAATCATAACGGAAATAAAATTATTACACAAAAATAACAAATATTTTAAAATAATAATATAAATATTTCTTAACAATGTTTCATATCTCCAGAGCCAGTGTCCTTCTGTCCCCCTCATTTCTTTCTCAGCAGATTTGTCCTTTAGGTCAAGGATAAAATCAATGTCCAGTTGTCACCATATACCAAACCCTAATGTGAAAGTTGCCAGAGGAGCTTTCCATAGATATGGATGCCTGACTCCAAGCTTTGCAAAATGCCCATGGGTCAATGAAATGTCAGCTGAGGTCCTAAGACAAAGGAGATAATCCCACCCTAGGAGCATCCTAGATGGGAGGCCAGAGTTTGACAGCTGAACAAACCGTAGGGATTCTTGCTCAGGGGTTGGAAACTGAGAAAGAATAAATAGCCACTGGGTGAGACCCTAAAACTCATTTCGCAGTTCAGTGGGGGCAGGATCAAATCTAGGAGTGCTGGCAGGTGCACATCCCATACTGGGAAGCAGAGTTCATTAAAGCAAATTAGTTTTGCCAAAGACAAGACTGTCCTAAAGTCTCATACTTGGCCTCTCATCAAGGTTAACCAGTGCTGAACTTGGTCTTGGAAAACAGTTAGTTCTTTCCAGACCCTTTCCAAGCCTTGGGTCTTTTTCTGATCCTGTCCCATGTCAAGTGCAATCCCTGAGTCCTTCTTTCCCCCTTCTTCTCCTTGTGCAGCAGCACGGTTATCTTCCCTGTGGTAATAGTGACCATATTTATCAATAATAATTATCATGCTAATTCCAACCATTACTCTTTGCATACTCCTTGGGAACCATGATCATTCTGTGTGCATCTCTGCATTGCCTGCTAAGGTGTCTGGCACCTAGTAGATGTTCAATAATCCTGTTTTATTGGTAGTATCTCTTCTAACAGGAAAATCAGAAGAGAGCACTCTTTCTAAATTGGCAGCAGGAGAAGGACTGGAGTGTTCAGCAACAAGAAGTACTCATTAAGATATTTTGGAAGTTGAATGCATCTTTGGAGCTATGACTTCTGGCATCTGTTCTTGGACATTTCTCCAGCAACCCCAGGAGAAAGACAAGAGGAGCTGTGAAGTTGTTCACCATACAACCTCTGCTCTAGTCCTGAGGGTTTCAGTCCAGATCCCGGCATCCAACCTTTGCTCTAGTCTCGACAGTTTCTGCATGCTCTGTGATTTAAACAGCAAACACAGGACATCCCTGCATCTGGGAGGTACAAACTATCTAGCTGGCAACGGCATGATGCAGCTATGATACTGGAATAAACAATAGCTAGTGTTATGAAGTTGATGGAGATGTTAAAAACTTTTTAAAATTTTTTATTTGTTTAAGATCATGGAGAGAATGGGCATGGCAGGGCCTTTTGCCACCACAAATGAACTCTAGGTGCACGTGTCACTTTGTGTATCTGGCTTTACATGGGTACTGGAGAACTGAACCCTGGCCAGCAGACATTGTAAGCAAGACTACTGAGTCATCTCCCCAGGAACTTTATGTGTGTGCATTAAGCTGTATTTGCCAAATGACCATCACACCCCTAGAAGTATTTTTTATTCTCATTGAAATGGAAACTTCCTATTTTGACCTAGGAAATGTAGCATTTTCTTCTGATTTCATAAAAGTTTTGTAGTGATACTTCTGTGATAGAATAAAATCAAAAGAGATTTCTACCTGCCTTTCATGTGGGGTCAATGAAATGTGAAAATATAAAATTTTAGATTAAAGAATCAAAACACTTTGATTCCCTTAAAGGAATATTGCTAAACCAATTTGAAATTTTGTAATGAGAATTAATACTATGGCTTTTGCTCTTTCTCGGGATGCCAATATTTTTGATGTGTTTGTGTGTTAAATTTAAATGAGTTCTTTGTAGGTTAAGTGGGGTAAAGGGGTAATGTCCAAGATTTTAAATCTATTTAATCATGTATTATATATTTATTTTTGCAGTATAGGGAATGGAACTGAGGGTTTTGGAATGCTGAGCACATGTGTCACAGGGGGTTAAGAACTTAGGAAGCCCTTGTTGGGAGGGGAGCAGTGGGTTTAGAATTCCACAAGCCAGGGACTCTCAAGTCACAAGTTCTTTTGTCTTACTATTAGCAAAGAATTGATAAGTGCAGGTGTGGGGGATTGGGGGGAGGGGGGAGTTCAGAAAATCCACATGGCAACTTGAAACAGGCCTTTTTATAAATTAAACAACCAATTGGAATGAGCTTTATTGCCCAGTTCAAATGAATTTGGAGGATCCTGATTGGTTAGTGTCCCAGGAGGAGAGCTCAGATTCAGAAAGGGCTCACCCATGGGGAAGATCTTGAAAAACTAAGGAGGAAAGACCAGAAAGCTTCTCTTCATCATCCTCTTGGATCAGATCAAATCAGATTGGAGTTCAAGTCTCACCAGGTCGGGGCAGCGTCTGTTTTATGCTCTGGGCCCATGTCTCTGACTACCTGTTCTTACCTCTATCACGTGCTCTACAACCTCAGCCTCAAAAAAGCAAGTCTTACCAGTGTAAGGTCACTAATACTAAAGGGAGTCTTTTAGACAGACTAAGTGCCTGTACTAAGTTGGAAGCTGGACAAACAAGAAGCTAGAGAGTTATGAAAAATCCTGGTATATTAAGAGTAAGATTGTAAACTTCATCGAGAGACCTGATACAGCTAAAAGCTTTTGGACTAGTGACTGATTCCCTTTCCAACAGATGAATATCCATATTTTAATGGTTCTTCAGCTCAAGTGTTTTACAGGAAGACACAATGAGAACTGGGTGATTATAGAACAAAGCACACTGGCTTCAGATGCTTACAACTTTGGGTTCATCGGAAGGGTAACCAATTGTCCTGCTTTGCAGGGAGCTGAGAGGCTTTCCAGGACACAGGATAGTCTGTGAAGTCCAGGACAGCTCTGGACAAGCTGGGATGGATGGTTTTCCTGCTGCCTACTTTTGGAACCTACTAGCTAGGGAACATTGTGCCACATATCCCCTCATTCAAGGAGCCAAAGCTTAGCATATAAGCACAGCACCTTGGAAGTTCAAATTGCATGTGGCAATCAGCTCTACGGACTGGAATTTTAAGCAAGCAGATAAAAAAATCTCAGCCTAACTGTATTTGGCCTTCTTTATTAATCAAAGAAAGAATTTGCATTGTTCAACTATATTCTTTGCCATGTCGCCAAATGTACCCTGCATGATTCAAAAGGGTTTTCAATTCAACGTGAAGATAAAGACCCATAAAGCCGGCCAAATCTAGAATTTGAATACTGTCACTGATTTCTTTTAAGCATCATTGCTAAACGGAGTTCATCCTAATCGCAAAGGATTGTTTTTCACCTCTCTTTGAAACCCCATGTGTTCTGAGAGCTCTTTGATGCACATGAATGAAGTGGCTAATACTGGGCCAATTGAGACACCATCTTGATCACAGTGAATTACAAACTGATGAACACTATGATGACAGTGTTCAGGGACAGGGATACAGATTAGGAGCTAGAGAGGTTTCTTTCTGGTAGGTAGGTAGTTAGGGACAGTCCCAGGGATACATGGATGCCACCTTGTCTGCTCTGGCAAGACTAGCCTGTGTCTGATCCAGTTTCATCCATGGCAGCTAGAAGCATCAACACAAGCACCAGCTTCCTGCTTCTTCCTCAACTTTTCCAGAGATTAGCACACCTGTGGGCTAAACTTCCTGAGTTAGCCTCCTAAGCCCACCAACCAATCAGGTTCCTTTACACCTACCTGCACCTGATGATGAGAGTCATTCTAATTGGATGTCTGATTGATACAAATGAATCACACATGGCCTGGCCCATGTGTATGGCACCTCTTGGCCCCTTTGTGTAAGCTCTTGACTCTTCTGACCTCTCTTGGCTCCAGACCCCTCTACTGTTCTCTTAGGCAAGCAGGGAAGAGGAAAAATTTCTTTTCACCTGGGATCTTTCCTTCTTTGTTTTCTACTTGTGTGATTCCTTCCCAAAATCTTTTCCAGAGAAAGACTTTCCTTTTGTGAGAGAGATTGTCTTGCTCTCCCCTTCTCTTCTCATCCCAGCTGGAA
Source organism: Zapus hudsonius (assembly GCA_004024765.1). Classification (NCBI taxonomy): domain Eukaryota; kingdom Metazoa; phylum Chordata; class Mammalia; order Rodentia; family Dipodidae; genus Zapus; species Zapus hudsonius. The sequence goes on from PVHP010009304.1 coordinate 24,373, forward strand.
TTTCTTCTAGCTTGGACTTTTCTGCTTGCCTTCAATCTTGATCCTAACTCTCCTTAAAATAAATCGCATAAATCATAATTTACCCTTTCCTGAGTCTGTGTTTTCAATTCTTTCATTACTTGGATAAGAACTGGAAGTTGGAGTTCATGGACCTGGGGTCTCCTGCATCTTTATAGAGATTTAATTCCTACCAGAACTCAAATCCTGCATCAGCAGGACTGTGCATCACCAATGGTTCCCTCAGATGCATTTCTGAGTTGTGAAAATAATCAAACCCTTAGGGGTTATATGAGAGGTATTGAAACTTAGGTTTAGCCACCTTACAATGAAACTAAATGTCATGGCTCCAAGTTGCTGTCTGGGATTAGAGACAGTCTAGAATAAGGGATGGGAAGGCATGGAGACAAGGGACTCAAGCAAACTAGTGTAAATGAAAAATGTTCTCTAATCAGCTTCATTTCCCATGTCTCTTAGAAGAAACTTCTAAGCTGCTTCCTCTGCCCTCTCCGCCTTAACTCATGTCTAACCTGATAAGTGTGAAGATGATTCATGAGAGCCCGTCAACCTCTCAAGAATATGTCCTGCAATTGGATTACAAATGACTCCAAAGAGAAAGAAAGGAAGAACACGGCTAAAGACACTAATGTCCTTGAACTGTGAAATCTCTAGAAACTCACATTTGGGGAAAGAAAAAGAGAGGGTTAGACAGAGAGAAAAAAGGGAGTTGGCTCAACACTCCAAGAATAATAAAACACCTAATACTCTCAAATAGCTGAGAAATGCCAAGAATGCTAAGAGAAGAAACACATCTTTTGTTGTACTGAAAGTAAATAGAATAATGAGAGTATCTGCCCTAAACTGTTGAAATATTAACCAATGAACAGATGATGGTGAGATACAATGGGCTTTGCATGGGTACTTGGTCAGCAAGCCTTTTATTACGAAAAGGACAGAAGAAATATGGGCAGATGCATTAGGTCTAAGGAAGCAGCACCTGCTTCAATGAAATGTTTTGGTTCCCTGACTACATAAACACACATTCATGGTGTACTTTGCTTTGAGAATGCCGTGTTTTATGTGGATGTAGAGGCCGGATGTGTTACCACTTATCTAAAAGAGATGCAGGTGGAGCCTGTCATTTATGAACCAGTGAACTTGACATAAAACCCAGACAAGTTTCTGGGATAGAATATTAATAGGTTGATTTGTGAGTACATACAAGGGGAGGTGGTGAATGCTCAGAGACACCAGGAGACCCAGAAAGAACAAATACATGTCCACACACATGCCCACAAGCAGAGTTGAAAAAGTAGATGCTTCAGATGAAGGTTCATGGCAGAAAGGCCTTAGACAAAGTCTCTCATGACAACCTTATAGAAGCAATGTCAATGGAGAGAGAGGGGGGGGGGATAGACACCAAGGCTAAACTCTCACAATGATTACACCTGGCATCTTGCCAAAAGACCATAAATTAACATTAGTTAATGCACTTTGTCTGCATGGAAGAGTTTTCCCCCCAGATTAATCAAAAGCAAATGATACCTTTATGATCAGCTGTGTGAAGTATATGAAAAGGGGAGGGACACTTAATGCATCAAATGGAAAAAAATTTTAAATTGTTTTCAGGGGAAAGCAAGGAGAGGTTGTGGTGCTTTTGAGTAAAACTATTTTTTGATCAGGTGAGCACTGTGGACAGGTGATATTGAAGGAAAATTAAGAGTTAAATCCTGAGAAAAGTCTATGAATTTGTTCTGTGGGTTGAAAGGAGCAATTTAAAAGTGTCATCTTCAAAGCACTGTACTGCACTTAGTAGCAAGATGCTTCTGAATCAGACATGAAGAGGACATCAAAGGACAAGAATAAATGATTGATTTCTAAAGAAGATGAAGGTCTACACTAACAAGTGGCAAAATCTTTCAGGGACCAAGAACCCAGGCTCTAAGGGGAAATTCCCACTACCAGAGAGCAACAGAGAGGCTAGACCCATTAGAATCTTGCTAAGTTAGCAATGTCTGTCTCATTTAACATATACAGATCTCACTCTCCGATAGAGATTCTGTTTGTATTTTTCAGAAGGCAGTGAGAGAGCCGTGGACAATCCAAATCCACCAACAAGCCATGGGACAATGGCTGACATCCCGGCAAGAGATAAACCACCCCTGGCCTATCATCTAGGCCCCAAATGAAACCTATGAGAAAGTGGCGAGAAAAGCAAAGGTCCAGAGACACTTAAGATCTCAACAATAAAGCAGACTTAAAACTTACCCACCATGACTCAGGGATCTGAGTGGAAGAGGGGGCAGGCGGAAAGATTGTAAGAGCCATGGTGGGGGAGAATATCCAGAGACATTGTCCACCTCAGCAACAACACACAAAGAAAAAAAACTGGCTATCTCTGATACAATTTATAACCCCATGGTCTGACCCAGTATTCCCAGTGGATTGGGGACAGGGAGGAGGGCTCACACCACGTATCTAATTATGAATTAAAAAGATATTTTAAAAAAGAAGTGTCCAGTTATAGGAAGGATGAGGTGTGTCTAAACAGAAATATGGAAAGATTTCTAGATTTTCACTGAGTGCTTTATATTAATGCTGATGTTGTAAGAGAGGCCATAATTTCAAGTGCAAATTTAATCTCCATTAAAAAAAAACTATTCGTGGCGCATGCCTTTAATCCCAGCACTCGGGAGGCAGAGGTTGGAGGATTGCCATGAGTTCAAGGCCACCCTGAGACTACACAGTGAATTCCACGTCAGCCTGGGCTAGAGTGAGACCCTACCTCGAAAAAAAAAAAAACTACTAGAAAAGATGGCACATGCATATAATCCCAGCACCTAGAAGCTGAAATCAGAAGGATGGAGAGATCAAAAATTTAAGACCAGCCTGGACAACATAATGAGATCCAGCCTAAATAAACATACAAGCAAACACTAAAACCTTTGTGTTAAACAAAGGTCTTGATGGTCCTTCAATGTTGTGCAGGTTTAGGTTAGTTTGATTATAAGAATGATGCACCATGCAAGATGTTATAATACTGCAATGTATCCTGTAAGAAAGATTAAGGGGGTGAAAATGCATAATGCCTCAGTCCTACAGAATAAACAAACGAAGTAGGATCTGTTAGGAAGAAAAGAGGTGAGAGGAGATCATTCCTTTGGTACCTGCAAGCAGACTTTAAGGAGCAGGGATCAGCTTGTCTTCCCCTCAGGGCTAACCTGCAGATAACTAACAGCACTGGGGAAAGCGGAGCTGAGAGAGCCAGGAGCCAAGGTAGAAAGTCTTTGAGGATCATCACCAGAATCTAGAACAGGTGTTTTATATTTGCAAAGTCCAAGTTTGCCATTTTGTTTAATGGAAAAGGACATCCTAGTTAAGGCACAAAGCCCAAAATCATCAGAGGAAACTAGGAAGCCACTAATCACAGCATGGCCAACAGCTCTTAAGAGTCACGGAGAAGATGCAGACAAGGAAGGGACATTTTAAGGCCTCGAACCACCAGGAAGCGGTGACTTTCCTCATGATACCCTCACCACAGCCATAAAAATGGGTATTCCTGTGCAAGGGAGAGACAGCAACGACCCATCTGTGGCTTAAGTGTTTGACACAGAGGATCAATGTTTAAAGTCCTTTCCCAAGACAGAAGCAATTGCCAAATCATAATAATCTGGTGAGGGGGCTGGAGAGATGGTTCCACAGTTGAAGGTGCTTACCTGCAAAGCTTGACAAGCCTCGGTTCAATTCCCTAGTACCCACGTAGAGCCAGATGCACAAGGTGGCACATATGTCTGGAGTTTGTTTGCAGGATCTAGAAGCCCTGGTGCACCCATACTCATTCTCTCTCTCTCTCTCTCTCTCTCTCTCTCTCTCTCTCTCTCTCTCTCTCTCTCTCTCTCTCTCTCTCTCTCTCCTAAAGAATTTTTTAAATAATAATTTTGAGATGGAGAAGCATAGAGAAAGGAAGGAAAAGAGATAGAGGGGGAGAGAGGAAGGAAGTGAAAGAGGGAGGGAAGACTGAAGGGAGAGAAACAGAGAAAAATAGAGGGGAAAAAGAGATACAGACAGAAACCAAACCCAAGTAACCAAAAGAAAAGCTGGAAGTCAGATTGAGAATCAAAGTGGGAGAAGCCAGAAGAACAATGGACAAAGCAAACAACAGTGAGTATATGACAAGAACTGAGCCTAGAAGAGGGTAAAAATGTTTTGCACCAATCTGCTGAGTAGTATTTTATGTAAAATACCATGTGCATTTAAAGGTTCCTGAATTCTTAAGGTTTTCTAGGTTACCTTGAACCATGCATTTTCAGGAGATGGCAGATCTACACCTTTAGCTGACTGCACATAGGACAAGGCCATAGGACAGAGGCCAAGCTGATCTGGAATGGACAACAGTCTCCGGCTACATGTATCCAAGCAGCTTAAAGTTGTCAAGATCTGAGTAGCCTGCCAAGGAATACAAGACACTCAATATAATGTCCCCAGAAAAATAACAAGAAATACTGTTAACTACTAACTCCCATTGCTAAAGAGTAATAGTAAACTTGCCTGAGAGAAGCCATGAGTGGCAGACACAGGCCCCAAGATCACTTCAGTAAACTCTGCTCAGTGGAGCATGGTCTGCTTTAGTCTAATCCCAGAAAGATCATGGCTACCTGAGTATGGTGGTCTTACCCACCTGTTATCCTAGCACTTGGACACTGAGGCAGGAAGATCACACATTCAAGATCAGCCTAAAAAACAGTGAAATCCTGTCTGTTTTTTTCTTCTTGAAGTTAGTGCTTAAGCCCCTTTCATGGATTGGGAGATGGCTCAGTTGATGAGCTCTTGCCACTCAAACATAAGTATGCAAATTCATAGACTCGGGCTCCATGGAAAAGAAAATTTAAATATATATATTTATTATTTGAAATTAGATACATTGTATGGGCAGATATTGTGTTAGTACCCCATTTCCCTTCTCCCTGTCCCCAACACACTGGGTAAACTCCTCAGTGGGGATGCTGGATCAGCCTGTGGGTTGGGGGGTAGCACAGTAGTCAGCCAGGTCCCCCCCTTTTGTGTGTTGTTGCTGAGGGGGTAAAGTCTCTGGATATTCTCCCCCACCATGGCTCTTACATTGGAAAAGAATTTTTAATAAGAAAGTTGGGAGCTGTGGAAGTCTTCTACAATCCCAGTGAGATGGGAGGTAGAGACAGGAATTTCCCAGAAAGTCCAAGACCAGATGGCCTGGGCAATACAGTTCCTGTGCATATTTTTGATGTCTAAGTAAGGACACAGGCATTGACTACTTTTGAGTGAGAGTCCCCAAACTCTACATTATTATGAATAGGTCCAACTCAAGAGGCCAGGCTGAACACACTTCCTAATGGGAGAAAACAGTGAACCAAGAAACCAACACTGTGCAATGGAGGAGCCAAAGCCTGGTGGGAGGCAATCAAGAGGTTTTAATTCGGCCAAGTAATCCACTCAGTGAAGGGGAGCCCTTGACTGGAACTGGGGACTCAGAGCGAAATGCATTGGGAGCCAAAATCTTGGGCCCCCAAAGAGAAATTCACTTTACAAGCGATTTACAAAGAGGCTACTAACAATAGAATCTAGCCAATTCAGAAATGTGTATCTCATTTAACCTATACTGATCTCACTCTCTGATGGAGATTCTGTTTGTATTTTTCAGAAGGCAGCGAGAGAGCTGTGGCTCCTCCAACCCTACCAATGAGCCACAGGCCGATAGCTGGCATCCTGGCAAGAGATGAGCCACCCCAGACCTACCGTGGAGGATTCACATGGAACCCCGCAGGCAGTGATGGGATAAGCAAGAGACCTATAACCACAGCCAATCAATCAACCCAGGATGAACCAGTGAAACAGACACCAACAATTTTAAACACAACCTCAAGCAGAATCACAGAGGCCCCTAAGGCCTCAACAACAAAGCAGCCTTAATACTCACCCACCACGACTCAGGGAACTGAGCGGAAGAGGGGGCGGAAAGATTGTGAGAGCCGTGGTGGGGGAGACTATCCAGAGGCATGGCACCCCTCAGTAACAACATACAAATGGGGTGGAACCTGGTTGACTTCTAGACTATCCATAACCTCCTACCCCATGGACTGATCCAGACTGCCCACAGAGGAGGATACTCAGCTGATTGGGGACAGGGTGGAGGGAAAACTGGGAATTGGGGACACCAATACATTATTTGCTCATTCAATGTATATAATTATGGAGAATAAAGAAATAAAAAATATGCAGTTGGAGACAGGCTGCATCGAGCTGGCTTTGCTTTCGGAAGTTGTTCTTAAAGGCCGAAAGGTCACCACACGTGGACTGGAAACTCGCTTCAACTGACCCAGAGGCTGTTTCTTATTACATGTGGGTCTGAGTTTCTTCATTTCTCACTTTCACCGCATTACCTGTTCTACAGCATAGCCCATGGTTAGGTATATGAACGCCTTCCCGCTCATCTGTGCAGGTAAGTGGACATCTCAACTAGGTTAAAGAAGGCATAGGCTCCAGTCATGAAAAGCAGAAGCTCTGACTAAGCTGGGAAGGCTCAGAGTGATGGCTTCATTGATGAAGAGTTCAACTACAGGTGACAGAAATTGAGACAGCTGGTTGTCTCCAGATCTGGAAACTTTCTAGAGGGAAACTTGTGCCATATCTTGGGGTGGGCTGCTGCACTCTTAATGGCTCATGCCTGTGGAGTATGGGAAGCTTCTCCAAAATAGCAGGTAGCAAGTAGTGAATTTCATCTGAGGTCATGCAATAATTAAAGTCTGTGGCACACCCAACTGACCAGTCACTCTATCAAGTTAAAATTGTAAGCAAAAGAATATATAATAAATTCAGAAATTCTGGAGGATTAGATCAAAATGTATTATATATGAAAAATGTCATAATAAAATCCATACAGTGATGTGGTACTCTGAATGGATGACCCCCAGTAGATTCAAAAGTGTAAATGTTTTTCTCCAGCTATCTGGCTGGAGGAGGTGACACCTAGGCTGGATTCTGGGCTCCTACCTGAAGGTGATTCTGGGGTGGATGTAAAATTCCAGCTATAGATATGCAAAGAGCAGCTGGAGCTCAAATCAGGTAGTCCATTTGGTAGTTAGATTATGCTTGCTAGAGTTGCTGGTGCTGGATGGGTCTCTCTGCTTGGATAGGTAAAAGGGGGCCAGCCTCTTTCACCATTCTGAAACTTCCCCTGAATCTATTACTTTAATAAATACTTTCCTCCCAAAACTGTACCTGGTGTGGAGATTCATCCCAAAGGCATGTGGCTGACTATGACAACTGATTAAAAAGAAAGTCAATAAATTCATGATGGTTCAATGGGGTCACCATTCACCACAATGCTTCAAATTCAGTAGTTTCATAAATTTATCTCTTCTTCTTTGGATATCAGCTCTGCTACTTCCTAGTTATGGCTTCAGGCAAGATAAGCCTCTATCAACTTTTACTTATTTACTTATTCAACAAAATTCATGCTAGTTCCTACCTCAAGGGATGTGATAAGGATTAGATGAAATAACACATGCAAAGTACCTGTAACAGTGCTTGCTGTTCAGAAACTAGTCAGGAAATACATTGTGCCTTTTGTTTTTGTGTATGTGTGTGTGCGCACATGTGTGTGCATGCGTGCAGAGCATGTATATGTGTTCACATGTGCGTGTAGAAGCCAGGGGTTGATGTTATGTGGCTTCCTTGGTTGCTTTTCACCTCATTTTTTTGTGAAACAAAATCCTCATAGATATACTGGTCAGAATAGCTGGCCAAAATATAGTAAGAATCCCCCTATCTCTGCCTCACTTTTTGTGCGGGTGCTGGGGATCTGAACCCAAGTCCTCATATTTGCATCATGAACGCTTTATCCACTGAGCCATCCAGCCCCCTTCATACTGTTTCTTGACATGGAGTTTTCTATAAATGGCCCTTTTTTTCCCCAGAGGCTTCTCCACAACCACGGCCAATGGCATCCAGAAGGAGTTCTTGCATGGCTCGGTCAGTAACTGACACTGATGTGTAACCCACCCTTGGGAAGTCAGTCCTTGCAGCAAGCACCGCAAGATGGAAAAGTTACGCTGACTCATTTTAATCACAACTCCAAATGGAAGAATCAGTGGTGACTCACTCTTGAAGTTGTAGAACACTGGAAAGCCCCACCGACATACAAGATAAAAGGTAGTGACTCAGCTAGAAGTGTGGAAATCTTGGGGGGAAAGCTGGGTAGCCCACTTCCCAGCCCAGGGGTTTTCCTTTCATCAGCCATCTGTGTGCTGCTTGACCCTTCCTGTGACTGCCAAGTTCCCTCTGAAATGCACCCTCAGAGCCTGCAGCAATCATTTACCAAGTTCCTAGGGTGCTGTGATGCCGTCAGCCAGTATGACCCAATACCATCACAAGCCTCCTGATGACAAGAACCAGTTGACTTTGACAAAGACGAGAAATGCATGTCCCCTTCCCAATCAATACTATGATCCATGATTTTTTTTCTCATTTGGAATGATTCGTGAGTTTCACTGCTTTGCGCTTGCTTGATTCCACCTCTCACAACTCTGAGGATTTTTTTCTTCACATAGAGTAAGTGTGAAATACCTTTTTAGTGTTTTTAATGCAGTCTTGCTTCGGGCGTCACAAGGAGATCTGTTAGTAAGCTACATGGATTGCAAATTCTTGTAGGATTAAATTGGAAGAGAGTAACACCCTTTCTCCTGGAAAATTCCTGATGAATTTTCGCAGTCAGCTATCCTGATGACCCATAAGCCCTAAGGCATCATTGTACTAATTATCTGGAAGTGAGCCTATTTGAAATAATATTACCATTGGCTCTTTATCCACACGTTCCTGTTGACAAGGGCATTTGAGGTTTTCTCTTCCAGTTTTGCACTTCATATACACATTGGAGTGTGTGTCTCTGGGGTAAGTAGTTATAATATTGAACCTCTCAAAAGTCTCATTTTGATAGTGTAAAGCCATGTTCCTTAATCCTTTCTCCAGCCAGTGCCTGGATCCTGGTACTGTTCGCTGACTGTGAACAATACTGACACCTTCAGATAGGCCTAGGAAATGCTTCTCAATATGAATGTGGGTATGAGGCTGGTGTACCCAAGAAATAAAACATTTGTTAGGGTTGCTAGCAAGGAAAGAAAGGACTATGTTGTTGAGATGTTGCAACAATTGTAAGAAGGGAATTTCAGTTGTTTTAACAAAAGCTCAATGAAAGCAGGCATTTTATGAGAGCTCCTGGGGGTTTCCATAGGAGTGGGATCATTGCAGCCTCTCCAAATACTTGAGAGGTAACTCATGGATGAAATGTCAGCTGGCCACAGTTTGCTCCTTGTTGATAGGTCGCCGGAAGTCAACGTTCCCCTAGGAAGTCCTTTTGTCACCAAAGTCACTTTAAGATTCCTCCCCCACCTGATTTTCTTTTGTGGTTGAATGTCACCAATGTTCAGATGACCCCACGTTGGAGTGCGATCAAAAGACATTTCTATCCCACTCAGTTGCTTTGAAAATGAATATATCAGATCAGAGAAGCCAAGAAGGAAAGTCTCTTTAGAGAAAAATCTTGGTAGTCAAAATCTGGGGGACACTTTGATCTCTAAGTAGCTCAAGCTCAAGGCTCCGCCAGCCTGGCCTATATCATGGGGACTCTGGTCAGCTGTCTTCAAGAACAGCCACATTCATTAATCATGTTAGACCAGGTACCATGTGGCCAATGGACCAGGTGCTGGTCAAGAAAGCAGAGCACTAACAAGCCCCTAGCCACCTTCCACTTGCTCCCCCACTTCTGTTTCTGTGGAAAATACAAAATTCTTAGGCAAGGCCAGCAAGCCCTTATGGTCCCCCTCACACCCAAGACAGCTCGGCTGTTAGTTCTGTGGCCAAAATCTCACAAACAGAGACAATCATCTGTTATTCTGACCCTACTTTATGCTGTTTCAAAGTTTATCAAACTGTATGTTAGTAATAATATTCCTCCTTTGATGCATCTAAGTCAAATAAAACTTCCAACCAACCTTCCTGTTTTCTTTAGCTCGTGCAACATAAACATTTGCTCTCGTGTTTTTCTTTAACTTAAAAACTGCATTCTCCACCACAGTCATATTGTGGAGGATCCATATGGAACCCTGCAGAGGACAGGATGAACAAGGGACCCACAGCCACAGCCATTCAATCAACTCAGGATAAGCCAGTGAGACAGAAACCAATGATTCTCGACACAAAACCCCCTAAGCTCACAACATTAAAGCATCCTTAATACTCACCCAGGGAACTGAGCGGAAGAGGGGGGTGGAAAGATTGTGAGAACCATGGTGGGGGAGAATTTCAGAGGCATGGCAACCCTCAGTAACAACACACTTGGGTCAGGAGAACCCGGCTGAATACTAGGCTATCCATGGTCCCCTACCACAAAGACTGATACAGACGGACCACGGAGGAGGATATCCAGCTGACTGGGGATGGGGAAGGGGGGCAATGAGGAATTGGGGATAACAACTCATTGTTGGCCCACTAAACAATGTAACTCATTATAGACAATAAAAAAAACTGCATTCTTCAAGTCCTGGAAGTACACGAATCACATACTGCTTGAAACTCACAAGTGTCATTTTTTTGCTTGTCATAATCCCTAATCAGAACTGCCGCTAAGAGCAAGGTTTAGGTCAGCATAGCAAACTGCACAGTTGAATCTAGAGTCGTGGAGGGCTGGGCAGGGAAAAGCAGAAGAGAAAAGGTACCAAGGAAGAATGCTGAGGCTGAGGTGGAGGTGGACAGACATAGGACTTTGCTAACATTTTCATTAAAGAATATTTTATACAGAGAGCTCAAGGTCCGATGAATAGGTATTTAAAAATTCATGAAAACTGAAGCCTAGAACAATGCCTGACACAGAGCAGCTAGCAGAGGAGTGTTTGTAATACTGATGAATGGAGACAGGAAGTGAGTAAAGTGACCTTTTAGTTTTTATAGTTACTTTGCATCACAGAAAGGGGAGAGAGAGAGAGAGAGAAAGAGAGAGAGAGAGAGAGAGAGAGAGAGAGAGAGAGAGAGAGAGAGAGAGAGAGAGAGAGAGAATGAGAATTTGATCAGTAGAAGCAGCCAGCCTCTGAGCAGTACGGTACAAGATGTCTCTCCCAAGTCCCTGCCTCAGCCCCACACAACAATGAAGCCAAACAGCCCAGCCAAATAATCATTATTTGCCTTTTACATTAAAAAAAATCCTCATAAATCACAGATGCTCTAATAAAAAAGAATGTCGCAAAGAACAATATATTATTAAAGAACAAAATACAATCTTACAATGCCGAGTAATTAACTTGAAATATGTCTGATACAGCAGTTTAGTGGAAAAAGAATCAAATGTTATTGCAGAGAATTATAGCAAACCACGGTGCTCAGAGTTGCAAAATGCAATGACACAGCAGAGAATAAGTTTCTTTCTCCCTTCATTACATTGGCCTCAGCATATCCTCAGAATGCCTAATGTGTTTGTTTATCCTAACGATCACACTGAATTCCATTAGAAGGCATAATTGGAGGCCTTACATTTTACATCACTGGCCAAGGTCTCCTAATTGTTATCTATGTTCAGAATGGCAATGTTTTCTGTGTACTGAGAGCAGAACCGAAATACCACTCACACCAATGCCCTACTCACTTCAAGTTAAAGGTAATGGTTAATTACTCATTAATTGATATCGCAGTCAGCAAGAGCAAATGAAAGGTGCTCAGAAAACTGAGGCCACATTTTTAAAATAAGGTTTTTAAAAGTGTTGATTGTTGGGCTGGAGAGATGGCTAGTTGGTAAAGGTGCTTGCCTGCAATGCCTAATGACGAGGGTTCAATTCCCCAGTACCCATGTAATCCAGAGGCAAATGCATCTGGAGTTCGTTTGCAGTGGGTGGAGCTGCCCTGGTATGCCCATTCTCTCTCTGTTCTCTGTATCTCTCTCTCTGCTTGAAAATAAATAAATATTTTAAAGTGTTGATAGTCACACAAGCCTGTAATTCTAGAACTTGGGAATTTGGGGTAGGAGGATTGTAAGTTTCAGGTCAGCCTATGCTACATAACAAGACCTGGCTACAAAGAAAGAACCCAACAAACAAAAGAACTGCTTACATAGTTGTGAGTTGTTATCTTACAGAGTCACTTAACAAATGATCATTACAGAGCTGGTAAATGATGTCTGATGAAAAGTTAAAGAATGGCCCAAATGTTAACTTTATTATCACAACGGGTCTTCTTCATTCATCCACTCACATGGACCATTCATTCATTCATTCATATATTCCAAAGATATTTATGGCACATGACAGTGAGAAGTCCTAAAGGAGAATGGTGACAACACAGATAGAAGATTTAGATTATCTCCCCCATCAAAAGTCAATTTCAGCTTCCACCTATCAGCAACCAGATCATGGGGGAATATGTCATGTCTGTAACTGAATCAAGGCCTTGTATCCTTTAATTTATGAAATCCTAGTATGGGGCCTGAGAGGTTTTTTTTACCAAAAACTTTAGTATCATTCCTCAACAGATATTTATCTAAGCTACCTCTTAGACTTCACCTTAAACTGAAAAACATTAATGGCTCAAACCCTCCAAGATTTCCTTAGGAATTAAAAGTTGCCCCCAACTCCTACTTTAACTAGTAAGCATGAACTCCCGTCTAGTCTCAGTGGCCACACAACAAAGGAAGAGACAAGCTGCTGCTTCCTGAGTAGGATGCTTAGGCCTTTCCCAGATTGGTAATCCTGTCCCGGTTTACATTGACAAACACCACTGGGAAAGCCATGAGGCTGAGTTCCCTATAAGCAATAAATGAAGCAATATTTGTGTAAAGTGCTAGCTGAGAAAGAAAAGCCTATGGGAGCTGGGAAGATGGGACAGCAGTCAAAGGTGCTTGCTTGCAAAGCCTGCCAGCCCAGGCTCAATTCTACAGCAACCCTTGTAAGCTGGGTGCAAAAAGGGATGCTAGCATCTGACATTTGTTTGCAATGGCAAGAGTTGCTGGTGTTCATGTGCATAGGTTCTGTCTTGTACTCTGCCATGTCCTGTCTGAGGATCCTACCTATTCACACATATGAAAGAAGAACCGAAGAGATGTTCAAGGATGTAAAGTGCCTTTACGATCTCAGAGTGATGACTATCACACTCACACCCATTCTGTTAGGCATATGGTTCCACCAAAGTTCATGAAGCTGATAACTGAAGCCTGTGTGCATTTGAGGTGAAAGGAGGTGCTTTGAAGAATGCAGAGCTATGCATGGCAAAGCAAACTAATTCTAAGGAAGTTTGTGTGGGGTCGGCAGTTCTCTTTGGCTGAATATACTTGACACAGGATGAGACTGACAGGTGTGCAACGTGAGATTTGGGGGTTGTCATGGTTAAGTTTATTGTCAACTTGACCTGTTTAATAATCTACAGTAATATTGGGTGGGTCACTGAGCTTGTCTGCTGAAAGGATTGACAAAAGGAGGAGGTCCCTTCTCCAGAGTGAGCCCTTCCCCCAAGTGGGTGGGCCTTCCAGAAGGAGACTGGATATAAGGAAGCTTGAGGGGAAGGGAACCTCTCTTCCTTCTCCAGCTGCTGGTGCTTGTTCGTGACTTTCACTGGAATCCTGCTCTCCTACCCTTCCTGGCTGTTGGAACCGAGTTTCCTCTGCCTCACATCATAGACTGAAGAGCAGCCACTCCCCAGGGAGCCATCAGGCCTTTAGTGCTGGATTGGAACTGCTGAGGCCTCCAGCCATGTGGACTGAACAGCTACTGGTTCCTTCACCCATGGGCCTGCAGACTGCTATTGTTGGACTGTCATAAGCTACCCCAATAAATTCCCCTCTGTTACAATCCATTCTATCAAGTCTGTTTCCTCTAGAGATCCCTGACTAATACAGGGGCCTTGTAAATCATATCAAAAATTCAGATTAAAAACCCGAGTCTGAATTGCCGTAACTCTGATGAGTTTTATGATCTATACAATCTTTACATATCTCTGAAAAGAGAACAATTCTATGTCTTAGAATCAGGGAGAGATCCGAAGAGGTATGTATATAAATCTGAGGGAATCAGCAGAGTGGAAGGTGAGTGTTTAGCATGTGTGAGGCCCTGGGCTCAGTCTCTTTTGGTTTTTGTGGGAGAGTTCCTCAGGGTCTCTACTTGGACAACCAGATCTATGGATGCTCCAGACACTTGTATAAAATGGCATATTTGTCTATAGCTTTTTCCCACCTTCCTCTATACTTTAAACCATCTCTAGAGTACTTCTCATACTTAATACATTGTACATGCCATATACATGTTTTCTCTGCAATATTTAAGGAGTGATCACAAAAGCCTGTACAGTATAGATGCACTCATCACAGGTCTAAGTGCATAGAACACAAAAAGAAGCCAGCTGAGCAATTCTGAGAGAAACTGAGGATTTATAAAACAGAGGAAGGAGACAGAAGGATATGTATATCGCTTCAGCCAAGTGGATTTAGGATAGAGCTTAATGCACATTTTGCCTTTTGAAAGAGTGGATAAATTTTTCTAAAATTTTTGTTTTACTACTGGTTGCTCTTACGGATCATGCTCGTGTATCACCTAGCTCATAGTAAAGGTGCTGGAAACTGTAGCAACTGTCATCAAGACCCTGGAAACACCCCCTTTCCACCAAGCCCAGCCTCCTACTTGTTATCCACAAACTGACGAAGATTCTTTGCTGCTTTTGATTAAGCCATATCCCATGAGGAAGAATCTGGAGCACCTTGAACCTTCCTTCTCATGAACCTCTGGTTTATAACCCTCTTTTCAAACGCACACTGGCCAAGGCAACAACCAGGTCCCCTCCACCCAGAATAACTAGTGTGAGGACTAAAATGATGAAGTTCCAAGCCCTTCACCCTGCCTGAATACAGCAAATATGCCAGTTTAAGATCAGAGAAAGAAAACCTTCCGTGTGCATACATGTATGTATGTACACAAACACATGGGACTTGGACCTCCATGTCCAATACCCCACTCCTTCACCCACATGCTAAGGTTGTTTTTTTATCTGTCTGAGTCCATCTTGACCTGTGAGATTCCCACATCATTTTTATAGAATATTCTTGGCCTGTGTGGTTTTCCCAAGTTCAAGGAAACACATTAAAACAAAGCAAAGGATAGAATGATGTGGAGAAACAGCAAATCTTTTGGTAAAATGAGGGAGAGATGAGAACAAATGAGACAAGCAGACACTGGAAGATTTGATGGAGATCCAAATGGTACCACAAAAGTAGATTATCAACAGGATAAATATCTGTGATGGTTAGGTTTTGTTGTCAACTTGATCTTTTCAATTATCTTGGCTGAGTCTTTGATGTTCACAAGAAGGCAGCCCTCTCAGTAGGGGGCTGGATATAGGGAAGCTAGAAATGAACATCCCTTCCTGGGAGGGCAGTGCAGGAAGCAAATACCAGAGACTCTGAAAGATAAGAAGTCTGGGATAGGGTTGCAAGACCCATCCCTTAGGCTATATAAAGGGGAAGGAAATTTCTCTCCCTTCCGCCCCCTGCCTGTTTACTGTTCTGTGTATGTGGTGTTGGTAATGGCTTCTCTCTTTCTCTGCTTGAACCTGTAAAAGGGGACTATTTCACTATTGTGGATCTGTAGCTTCAATAAATCTTTTCCTCCTATAAGTGTGCCTGGTTTGGAGATTCATCCCAGTGGCATGTAGCTGACTATAATAATATCTTAAATTAATATTTGCATAGAATTCAATAAGCTATTAAAATAAATTATGACACAAATTCTTAGCTATTTGGAGGAAAATATACCATCTCCATGCATATACACTACCATGTGCACATCTTGAACAAGAAGCCCTTACACCTGCACATACCCTGTTCAGCTATCCTTTATTGGCATTGGGACCAAGTTTCCTCAGCCTTCCAGCACGGACTAAATACCAGTGGCTCCCCAGGAAGCCTTCACACCCTCAGGGCTGGATCCTGATGGTGTGGCTTCCAGCCAGGTGGAATGATACTAGTTCATTGACTAGCAGGCCTACAGACAGCTATTGTTTGACTGTGTAAACTAATCCAATAAATTCCCTTTTTTACTACAAAACAATAATCCAGAGTGTGATGACTAAAGCTGTAGCTATAAACAGTGACAATTACCTGGAACTCAGTGCCACTCTATAAAGTACTTAACTATTTTGTTTAGTTTTGCAAATGACCCCATCTCTTTGTGCCTGTTTTTCTTATCAAATACCTGGGTGGTGGTGAATACATTTACAAGTTTGCTTTGAAGCTTGAACGAGTTCATACACATTTTTCAATACGTGGTACTCAACCAATATAGGGGAGTAAAAAAAAAGCCAATGGCCTTCAACATATTCCGTGTATTTTTTCATGTGAAATGAATGAGACAGAGTGATTGAAAAGTGAATGAGGCATGCCCTGTCTTCAGGGGGGAATTTGCAATGGAACGTGAGTCAGGAATGAGTCTGCCCGTGGTTAGGTGATCTTCTGGAGCAGATGCAGCAGTGCCTGGCACACCATGGACACAGCAGAGACCCAACGCTTGCTCATGTCACCAGAGATACTTCCTGCAGTAGATTCATTCTGCTTCGTATGTAAGCTGTCATTCATCAGTGCAATGCTACTCTTAGGGGAAAGCGGATTATGAACAGTGTAATAACTGTGACTAATGATAAACACAGCTATCTGCTTCTTGTTCGGAGGGAAATAAATCAGCCAGAAGTTAGTTGCATTCCATAATGTACCCCCCACCTCCCAAAAGGGAGCTATCTATTATGGGGAAGTATCTACAATTTAAAAATATTAGACTGCTCCTCCCCAAATCAAGACAAATTGCATCAATACTACAGAAAGTAGTATTTTCAAATTATTTTAGGATCTTTGCAAGCAATGTAGGATATGTTCTAATGCCCCACTTCATAATTCATCAAGGATATCGAACACATTACATTTGGAAACGGCCTCCTAGTTTGTGGTGTCTTCTCCCCCTGCTTTTAATGTCGTGCATAGAGCAACTTCTCAGGGCCAGTCCTTCCCTGGAAACTGGGGACATAACTGCGGCTGCCTATGAATGCTGAGGTCTATTGAGCCTCCATGTCTGATCCATCTTACTTCTCCCTCAGAAGTGCTATCCTTGACTCCAAGCTGCCAGAGAAGGTGGCAGAGAAGGCACAGGGCTACGGGTCACTGGGCTAGTGGGTAAGATTTCCTCTTACCCAGCTACTAATTCTCTGGGCCTTGGCAGTCTAGGGCATGAGAATGGGCTTTTCTTAAGTCATTTCCTAATATGGCAATGAACTTCCTGTACATTTTCATCCTTGGCTTGAGCCTTGGTTACTTTAGAAGCCTTCTCCTCACCCAAGTCTGTATGGACCATGCGGAGCAGAGGTCTACTGAAGAATTCATCTCTCTCAGCTTCACTCTTGTCCCATTCTGTGTATCCTGTTACCTCACCACTTACTATGGAACATCTGTGACCTACATTCTGTCACCATCCAGGTAACTGAAAACTTTCAAATGATCACTGAGCAGTTTTCCAGGACTCTGTTTTTCTATCTGATAAATAAAATAATATTACCATTGCTGGATCATTATGACTTGGGGAAAAGTTGAATCAATGTTGAGAAGTGCTGAATAAGTAAAATTGAAATAGGGATCATTACTACCGCTACTTTCTCTGAAATCTGAAAGATACCAATGAGTCACTGGAGGATATCTTTATTATTACTATTATTATCAGAGAATTGATGACAATAAAATTTTTGTTGACCTCAGGGTTTGAGAACTTATTTTATTCTGTGAGCATCAATGCTACAGCCTGACGTTGTCCAAACGTGGACTCTGGCTTTCTCTATACTAATCTTCTGAGTGGGTGGCCACACTCAGAAGAAAATTGCCTCTGCCTTTTAAGGTAATTACAGTACAATTACAAAGTGCATATCATTGTGCTAAGACCGACCTAAGAAGTTAAATGCATCAATTTTTCATGACAGCCAAGAAAATAAATGAAGTATACCAGAAAAATTGCATGGTTCTGATACTGGTGAAATGTTGGTGGAAACTCCATGTTTCATGTTTTTAGGGGCCACCTTCTATATCTATCTTCTCTCTCCTTTCTCTTCTCTCCTCTTCTCTCTTCTCCCTCTTTCTCTCTCTCTCTCTCTCTCATTCTGCTAACATCCTCTTCCTTTTCTTCAAATACTTTTCACATGAAAACTAAACTCCCCTCACTTCAACCGTGTGAGGAATTGATACAAATATAGCAATGAGATACACTCAGATTTTCTTTTATAAATGAGTATTTGTGTACATTTGTGTTTGAATCTGGGCATACATGTGCCACGGCATGCAGGTGGTGGTCAGAAGAGAATCTTGGACGTCGACCCTCACCCTCTAACTTGTTTGAAGCAGAGTCTCCTGTTTGCACTGTGTGTGCCAAGCTAGCTGGTCAGTGACCTTCTGGGAAGGTGTGCTAAGATGACAGATTGTGCAAGTTGGTAAGGTTTTATGTGTGTTCTGAGGATCCAAAGTCAGGTCCTCATATTTTAAGACAAGTGCTTGAGCCACGGAGCCACCTCCAAGCCCAATATTTTCAAAATAATTTGTGTCCCTCTTTGTAGTACAACTGATTTTATGTCCTTTCTTTTTTTAATGTTTTAATTTCATTTTGCTTTGTTTGGAGATAGTATCTCATTGAATAGACCTGGCTGGCCTTGGACTCATGATCTTCCTGCCTTAGCCTCACAGGTGGTATGATTGCAGGGGTATGCTCCCACACCCAGCTCTGCTGATTTGACATTCCTTCTCTTTTCTTTCCCACAGATCCTCTCCAAGATTGTTCTCCAGGCTACCCAACACTTCTCTGAGAACTATCACATAAGCTCTCTAGTCTTTCTTCCCCAACTGATAGTTCTGCACAACCATGTCAAACCCTGGTGTTTCTCTTCAACACTTCTCTTGAATAGGGTGTGCTTAAGGTTCTGTCCTTAGACTTCTACTCTGTGTTGCTTTAACTTTAATTTTCAGCTACTTTAAAATCTCTATTCTAAATGCAATGAACCAGCCTGGACTTTTCTTCTGAGCTGAAGATACACATTTTAGTCCTTTCTTGTGTAGGTTTTCCTTTGAATGTCCCTCAGGAGTAAGCTGCATCTCTGAAGCTGCCCATGAACTTGATGACCCCACCCGTCATGTATTTTGTAGCCTAGTTGGGAGGCGTCACCATGATTTCAGTCTACAAATCACAAATTTTGCACGCCTAGGCCACTCCCATCTCACGCCCCTCAAGATAATCATAAGGTCTCATGAATCTTGTTCTAAGTGTCCCCAGCTTAGCCACAAGGCAACTCACTGGCCTCATTCATTGCCTCATAAACTTCATCAGGACTAGTCTTCACATCTCCAGTCTTCCCAGTCCTCTCTAGTTACAGATGGGCATTACGGCACATGCCTACAATCCCAGTACTTGGGAGGTTAAGGCAGAATAGTCACAGGCTTGAATCCAGCTGGGCTACAAACAAAGCAACTTCTAAGCCAGCCTGAGCAGTGTAAGAAGACTGTCTCCCAACAGGAAACAAAAAACATGGGACAAAGTGCAGATGGAAGATATTTTCATGCTTAAATTAGGCACTGGCTTCATACTAGCTGTAGACTTAACCTCATACAACTCAGCTGGCAATCTAGAGCCAGATTACAATTCCACCAGAGCTCAATTACTCCATCACACCTTCAGGCACCTCCTAAGCATTAAGCCAGCCCTTGGTGCACCCAAAGTCAACACGAATTTATAGGCCTTTGTCTTGAGCTATTCATTTCTCTCCGCCTTGAAACCTTCTCCCTCTTTTCTGATGACGCAGAAGAACTCCTGCTCCATCATCCCAGGTCCACAGATAACAGTTTCAGGCCTTCCAAAAGAGCTTTCCTGAACACTCAGGCAAGTTTCACCATTTTCTCATCCTTTCACCTCTAGCAAAACAACTATAATAGAATGTGACATATGCTGTCTGGTAAGACATGCTACCCCTCTGCTAGTTTGTATTTTCTTAAGCATTATAAAATAAGACTTTGGTTTTTAACTCTTTAAGAATTACTGTGTGATCTGACGTATGA
This sequence comes from Zapus hudsonius, assembly GCA_004024765.1. Lineage (NCBI taxonomy): Eukaryota > Metazoa > Chordata > Mammalia > Rodentia > Dipodidae > Zapus > Zapus hudsonius. The sequence goes on from PVHP010009304.1 coordinate 44,498, forward strand.
GAGATATTCGAAAAATATTTTTGAGTGTCAGAAGAGAAAAATCACAAGATTAGTGGTTAGCTATCATGGAACCTCACTTGGACTCAATTTCTCAATCCATAAAATGAGACCAGATTGTGTGTGTGTGTGTGTGTGTGTGTGTGTGTGTGTGTGTGTGTGTGTGTATCTGATTTAAGACATTCCACACACATATGAAAATACCAGTGGAAAAATCCAATGATTCTTTTATAATATAGGAAACTAATACGAAGTTTCATGAACTAGTCATTGGTCAAAACATATTTTATCAAAGATGGAAAGAAGTTTGCATTAAATGTGCTCTCCTTTTGCTGGTTGAAATGCATTCGATCTGAAAAGAAGCCAACACTAGGTTTGGAAAAGAGTTAAGAGCCAATAGGGACATTATTTTTAATTATACTAAAAGCATCTTGTAAATTTCCCTTCAGTCTCATTATAATTTCTCTCCATTAATCATGAAGGACAAAATTTCTAGTTTTTTTTTCTCCTGTGGATAAAATTTGGACATGGAGTATCCGTGTGTGTACGCATGCATGTGTGACCACATGCACATCCCCCCTTTGTCCTCCCCCTCTGTTCTCTCCCCTAAAAGACACAGGGGTCCAAAGTTTAAAAAGCAGTTTGATGTAAAGGTGACAGGTACCTGCATAGTGTTTGCAGTGAGAGATCTGCTCCCAGGAGCTGAAGGAATCACGTTTGCAGGAAAAAAATGAGTAGCTGTATCAGGCTGAAAAATCCAGAGTCCTAGAACATGCTTCTGGTTCTGCCATTAGTGATTTAGGCCAGGTCAAAAATTGCAAATCTCCCTCTTTGTTACAGCACAGCTCCTTCCAAGGTTGACCTTCTCTGGCTCCACATTTAATGTTACACCCTTTCTTCTTGTAAAAGGCCAGCATAGAAAGCAATACAAACTCTGCTGCTAGCACACATCATGCTGGAAGCGGCACTGGACACAACAATTATCCTGGGTGTGACATTTCATGTAAAAAACCTTATGGAATTTAATCCCAGGATAACTGCCTTCTCTTCCAGGATCTTATATACATTGAAAATTTTCTCTATTACCAAAATGCTCACGGCCTCTTTCTCTCATTTTCTTCTTTTTTAACTTGATTTACTAAATACAAACAATTTACACTTATTATAATATATAGTTATCCAACACAATATTAATCACTTTTATACATGTCCTTCAGGTTTTCTTCTGGGTAGATAGTTTTCCTCAGTTGAAATCATCCTATACAGGCAGTTTTGTGTGCTTTCTTTTTATTTATAACATTGTACTAGCCGGTAGTCAGCCACACCTTTAATGCCAGCCCTGAAGAGGCTGAGGTAGGAAGATCGTCATGAGTTTGAAGCCAGCCTGGGCTACAGAGTAAGTTCTGGGTCAGCTTGGATTAGAGTGAGACCCTATCTGTGCAAAAGAAAAAAGAAGCCTACCTTACTGGCATTTTCCTATGTGATTAGAAAAACTACCCAAACTTAATCATGATTAACAAAAGGTTCAAATTAATATGCAGCCAACATAATAGCATTAACATCATACCAATATTTATAGTAGTACTCACCTTCCTACAATTCCTTGGGTACTATCAATTTTTTTTTTGTTATAAGCAACTTGAAAACGTTAAAATTTTCTAGTTTTAACTATGATCAACTTCATGTTTTTCTGCCATATTCATAGGAGAAGAAAATATTAAGCATTTCATTTCCATTGTGATCAGCACAAGTCCTCAAGGTCACACAATTACTGCTGTGGTATTCATTTAGTCTGTTTTCCAAAGGTTCATGTGCTGGAGTCTTGGTCCAAGGTACCAAGAGGTGTTAAACCTTTAAGGGGAGGAACCTGGTGGGAGGTCATTGGATCACTGGAGACATGGTCCTTGGAAGTGAGTTATTTCCATGAAAATGAGTTATTACAAAAGACAAGTGTATCCCTGAATCTTTTGCTTCCTCCCTCACTGTGTCATCTCTCCCTCTCACACACACTCCTGTCACTTGTGACTCAGTCCAGGGAGCTTTCACCAGAGGCTGAACAGATAGTGCTTCCCAGCCTTAGACTTTATACCCCAAATCTATGGGCTAAATAAACCTCTTTTCCTTATTAAATACTTAGACTCTGGTAGTTTGCTATGACAATAGAAAAGACAAATCCATGGAGATTTTAAAATTTAAATGTATTTATATGCTTGACAATTTCATACATGTAAAAATTGCAGTTTAATCATATTCACTCATCATTACTTTCTTATTCCCACTGAATGATTTCTTCTTCCCAACTAGTACCCTCTAACTTTCCTATCTTTTTTATTTTGTTTTTATAACTCACTAGGATTAATTCTGGTTGGTAGCATGTGCGTGGGTGGGATAATGTAGTAGTGCATATGCCACTGAAGAAAACGACTACCTGTCCGCAGGCAACCATAATTGCCATTAGTTCCTCAAAAGATGTGGTGCTCCCGGAGCCCTCTCCTCCATCTGTGGTGAGCACTGATGGGTCCAGTCCTGTGCTGTGCAGCTCTCGGACTATAGCTTCTCTGATATTTTGAAGTACAACAGTCATGTCCTGTTCAGAAGACAGTGTTCTACAACACCCTTTCCCATCCTCTGGCTTTTACATTCTCTCTTCTCTCAATTTTCACATAGATTTTTATTAAAATAAATAAGCTGACCATTAAGGAATCACTGACAAAAATTCATCAAAATAAGGCTTGTTTAACTTGGCTTCTAAAGAATCCATAAAAACATCTCAGATGACACTTGCCTTGCTAAGTACTCTGAACTGTGTATGTAATATCCCATGGGATGCCTCTCTCTCTCTCTCTCTCTCTCTCTCTCTCTCTCTCTCTCTCTCTCTCTCTCTCTCTCTCTCTCTCTCCTGTGTCTGACTTCTGAAATCTTCCCCTTTTCTTCCTTTTGTCTTTACTCATTTGCTTTTCAATTTCCCCAGTGATCACTGTAAACAATTATAGAATCACACACTTGGGTCTTTTCTCTTTCAGAGCATACTTCACTCACTCTCTCTCTCTCTCTCTCTCTCTCTCTCTCTCTCTCTCTCTCTCACACACACACACACACACACACACACACACACACACACACTCTTGCTCACTTGGCAGAAAATTCAAGGGTACTTACCAAGTGAATTTATTAAAGAAACTTTAATAACCTCCATAAGAGTTAGAGAAATGGGATTGGGTGCTAAGCATTTGGCTTCTATGCAGACAGTTGGGAGCAATAACAGAAACAACACTGGATGCCTAACAGGTATCTGCTACCATTTCCGGCATGGCTAGAAACTTGAATTCTACTCATATATCTAGGCTCACTTTTACCCTCCAAACTGCTCGCTTAGATATATACAGATACGTTATAGATACATCCTTACACAGAGATCTATTTATATACATGTGTAATCAATCTTATCTAGTGTTTATTACTTTTCGTTGTTGGCTTCAAACTCATGAATACCCTGCTCCTGCCTCCTCAGGGCTAGACTGCAGGAGTACACCACCACACCTGGAAGCATGCATGGTGTGCTCATGAACACATTGGCACATGCATATATACACACATGTATACAATTAAAAATGCAGGTGTGTACACATGCACATATTTATACAAATGTCCACAGCAGAGGCCCTCACACACATGTGTCATCTTTTAGTTTTCAGTGCTGAGAAATACTTAGTCACCTAACAATAAAGTTGTTACTTTATGACTAGTAATTCATGATACTGAGGAAATGTATTAGCAGTAAAGATGATTGCAAAGCTTGGTGGCACAGGTTCAATTCCCCAGTGCTCACATAAAGCCAAATGCACAAAGTGGAGCGTGTGTGTAGCGTTCATTTTCAGTGGCAAGAGGTCCTGGTGTGCTCATTCTCTCCCCCACCCCCAAACTAGCAAATAGACAAATAAAAATAAGAAATGTATAGCCATGTCCAGCTAATTATTTTTAATTCTTTATTATTAAAATTCTATCCATTTAAGTAACAAGTATAGTTTTCTGTCTAACCTATGACTTAAATAGAACAGAGCTCAAACCCTGGAAAGTTACCTCAATCTGTTCTGTAACCACACTTAGCACAGGGAAAAACACGAACAAAGTGGAGTTTGAGTTTGCCCTTTGCTTGTCAACAAAAGCCAGCTTGCCTCACACCTCATCTCAGAACCACTGCTTCACCCATGAGGAAGACAGCCTGAGACAAATCACTATACAGAGCAGTTCCATTTCTCGCTGCCTCCTTTCCAATGTAAGATCTGCACTTTAACTTTGCAAAACCCACAGGGTGTTTTTCTAAATCACAAATGCTGTTGGTCCCCAAAGGTGCAATCAAGCCTCCAGTTCTAGCGATATAAGGAAACACTGATATGAAGAAAAGAAAGCTGTTGTTTTTCTTGGTTTCACATTCCTCAGGGCCATTCCTCGGGAGAACTGAAGGTCAAAGTATTTTCTTCTTGAGTGTCTTCCTAGCTACACACTCTGTGGCCTGACACAAGACAGGTAAGACCTGCCCCCACTCAATTGATAAGCTAAGCAGAGCCTGTGCTTGCTGCTGTTGTTACTGTGATAATTTCAGGCAAGCTCCATAGACACCCCCCATCCCACCCCTCTTGAGAGGGAGGTGTCTAGCTAGAGCTCAAACCTAGTTGCTAAAACTGATTGGTCAGATATGAACCAACCACCTGTCTCTCTGCTCACCTGGGGTAGGTAGTACTCACTGAACAGATAATTCTGTCTCTTCTTCCCTGACATGGTCTAGCAGAAGGACATAGGTAAGGGCCCCTCACCAATGGCTGTGGTGAGGGGCTAGATTTCTCTTCCACATGAACCTTTCCTTCTCATGATATATTTTTTTTCCTGCTTGTTTAGCTGAACAGCATAGATTTGGGCTAAAACCTCTCCCACATGTTCTCCCCACACTGGTGGCTGCAGAACTCTGTAATTCCCCATTTTCCTTTAAATAAAGTCTCCCACTATACCTTGACCTCTGGTTGTCTATAATTTTAATTCTTTAACTTTGTCGACAAGAATTCGGGTACTCCTTAAATTTTGAGGTACATTGGAATTTTGCTGGGTATTACCTAACTTCTAATCCCCAGCTCAGCCTGCTACATTACTGGGAATATATATTTCATTCATTAAGGCTGCCTTGAAAGCAAATGTCAAAACTAAAATTAACAATTTAGTAGCAATTTAAGGTAGCTGAAAGAGCAAGAATGATTGGCTATTTGAACTCAGTTCTATATCGCAAAGCCTAAGGGTAGATGTGAATGTTTACCCATTTCTCTGCTCTAATCTTTGTCTATATTCTTCTTTCTACACCT